>VWZN01017089.1:119927-137529 GCA_013396955.1 Regulus satrapa
TTCCTTTCCCTTCCCTTCCCTTCCCTTCCCTTCACAAAAACTATACAAAAGACAGGGTCTATATGAAAGACCTCGGACATCAAAAAGCAGTTAAAGTTGTTTATTTTTATTTTTATAACATCTCATGGACTTGAAACACCTAATTCATCATATTTCAATGTTCAATTTTCCTCCAATGAGCAAAATTAGAAGTATGTTATTTTATCTGCAGTCTTCTGTTTAAAGAACATTATTTGCTATTTACCAATTACTTGATAATTTTCTCTGCCTTCTTCATTAGTGACATTAAATGCCGATTATGCTGCTTCTTTGGGTAGACTAATTCATTTATTTGGGCCATTATTTTTACTGGTAACCACTTGTCCAGCTTTGTATATTTTTTAATTCAAGCTTCATTATTGGTATGGTTAGAAATGAGTCATTTTTAAAGGTGTTAGTTAATCCAAGATTTCCTCTGTCACCATTTACTTCACATCAGATCTTTTGCATGTTTCTTGCCTCTACCAACTTTCTATGCATATTTTAAGTGGAACTAGATAGCCTTTTCCATCATGTCTTTTCTTTTTTTTCTTTCTTTTTTTTTTTAATGTGCCAATTCTTTCAATGAGCAGTCACATATAAGAGCAAGACTTATTCTGGTGGATAGACCACAGTATATCTTCTACTGTTGAGATTAATCCAGGTAATTTATTATTTCTTGTTTACAGTCTAAAAGAGAAAAATATTTTTTCCCATTAATCTTCTTGGCAGTCTCTGAAATGCACTACTTATTGCTCTCAAATATCTGGTTAAATAATATTCAGTCACCTCTGCAGCAATTTCAAATGGAGAATGTCCCTGAGGACAGTTAGTAGTCGGCAATGCCTTTTCATTGTATGGGATGCCATAAATGACAAATGACAAGTGAAGACACCATTAAGCTTCATAATTTCTTTAGATGAGTTTGCCTGACACCTGTTTAAATTGAACACCAGCAGCTGCAGAGTGAATACCAATTCTTTGCTGCAAGCCTTCACATTGATTTTACAGGGAGTATTTTGATTGCACAATTAAAAAGTTCCAGAAGAAAAAACAAATTAGTGTTATGCATAAACTGTGAACAATCATTGCATGAAACCAGCCTTAAATGCTCTGCAAATATGCAATCAGAGTAAAGGAAGCATAGTAAAAGCAGTCTTGGGGGATTTCAGAGTGCAAGGAACAACCTGCTGGTCTCGGTGCACCACACTGATGACCAGCGAGGTATTTCAGGTCAAAGCCATGCAGACCTCATCTGCTCACAAACGAGCTGGCTCCCCTCCCAGATCAAGAGTTCTCTAATGACAGCACCCTAATTAACTCTAGATCATTAGTGTGCAGCAGAAGCTGAGGTCTGGCTGCTGGACAGATGTGCAGACCCAGGCCCAGCTGTGCTTTTCCCAATCTGGCCCATATGGTCACTGCCAACCTCTGGCTCAAGGTCACCATGAGTTTGGTATTGCCAGTGCAAGGGCTTCTAACCCAATTCAATCAAAACAAGACAGAAATCAGCACTTTTAACTGTACACTTAAATAAGTTTTGAAATTGGCCAAGATAATTCCAAATATACTTCATAGCCATGGACCATCCTGACCAAAATTTTTGGGAACTCAACATTCCATACAAGGCAACAGAGAACCACATGCTTAAAACAGTCTTACACCCAAAAGTCAAGGTCATCTGACAGATTGCTATCATGATTGAATTGGGCTTGATATCTCAAATATTTATTTTAATTTTAGACATCACTCACATTGCTCAGATGGGCACACACTTTCAGAGAATTCCCTTATTCTACTTTTAGAGAATTCCATTATTCAACAGCCCATCTCATGTTCAGTGTCCTCAATATCAACAGTCTGAGGGTTCTACATGTGAGCATAATTTGGGCTCCAAAATCCTCATTGGTAAGAACAAGTATAAAAAGCAGGGGAAAAAAAGCAGAAGAGGCCAGATTTTCAGAGTGGACTTTAAAAAACCACTTGCTTCATGAATTAGCAGAACATTATAAATAACCAAATCCATGCCCATTGCCCCCATTCTGTCCCTTGTGATCAGCACAATTAATTAAAATATTTTCTAAAGTTGTGCAGCTGGTTAAGTGTATACTGATTGCCTGTACAGATCATACAAGAGGAGAGAGCAAAACCTTACTGCCACATATAGAACTCCTGTCTGAGGTAGAAGGTCCCTGCCTGAAGAATAATGGGCCTAGAGGTATGAAATAAAACCCTCAAATTTAGTGGAATCACTCACACTTGTGGTCAGTGCCATCCATAGATGTTCTACTGGCACTCAGTCTTCAGGTTTGTGTCACTTTTGTAAAAAAACCCAAAAACAAAACAAAACCCCAAACAAGCAAAAAAGCAAAACAGATTAAAGAGGTGGTCCATCTGTTTGGAGTATTTTCTATTTTCAAATTCCTAGAAGGTAAAATATCTGTCCCTGCTAACCCTTTCTCTACTCATTTACACTCATGTGGCCTTGTTCAAGCTGCACTTACATACTAAGGAGTCTCCTTCAAGAAGTTTCTGATCTCTGTAGTTCCAGTGAAAGCAGAAAATTTCTCCCTGCAAGTATGTTCCACATATTTGCTCTCAGGAGCCCAGATTCAACAAAAATGAGCTGTCAGCTGCATGAAAGTTTTAATTGTGTAGCAAGAAGAGTAATGGAATGAGAGCAACAGTTTATTTGTAGAAGTAGAAGCAAGCAGTCTAAATAAATGAAGCAACTGATAATTGTTTAGAGATTCAGAGGTTTTGTAAACATTTCATTAAATTGATGGGATCAAATGCATCCTTTCAAATTTTTGCAACATAGAAATTTATGTGGCCAGGCCCCTTTAGCATATATTTCGTCAGCTTTTTTTTTTTTTTTTTTCCAAGTTAGTGAAGGCACTGAGACCTCTAGGTGTCAATTAACTACAGATCTGTGGCCTTTGTGAACTGCAGTTTTGAAATTCAGGGAACACACACCATCTCACAGCTATGCCTAGACAATGTATGGGTTTGTAAAACTTCTGCCCTGTACAAGTGCAATAATTTATTGTCCTTCAATGTTCTTCAGGAGAGCCTCACTTAAAGGAAACATGTAAGTGCCTGCTCAGAAAGAGGAGTGTCTATATCCAAAGCAATCCAAAGATAACGGCTGGAGAGCCACTGCCTTCCACTCTTCCTACATTAAGTTGTCTGGTGACCCCAAATGCAACACCTCTCAGCATCATTCAGGGGAAGGTCAGATCCAATGAAGTAACATCTACTACAGCAATTCAAAGCTCATGTAGAGTCAGACACTGCCCTTCCTTACCCACTTTTCTCAGATGAAATCTTTTGAGGTGATTTCTTAAGTCCTCTGCCCACAGTGTTGGCAAAAGTAGGACTACGTTGCTGGCACTGAGCAACCAGCAGAAAACAGGAAATAGTTCTCTTTAGGAAAGAAAATTGATCCTGAGTAGAGCTGTTTGGTTTATCCAGCATGATCAGGAAAAGAAGAGAAAAATGCATCCTCTAAGCATCTGTCTGGAGCTGCTAGCACAAGTTCAGGTGGTTCAGGCCAGTAATGGCAATTTCTGTGAAAATAAAGCAAATCCTCAGGAAAGGGTCTTGGTATTCCTCTGCCTCTGCCTTGGTTAGATTCACATCCTGTGCCCTTGCTGCTGGTGCACAGGTCAGAAGTGGAGCAAGTGCTGGCTGGGTATATCCCAATATGTGTATAATCCTGGTTTTCTTTTTGTTTGGCTTTCAGCGGGGAACAAAACAGTCTGAAGAGCTAATGGGATACAAATTTGTTTGCTGTAAATCCAGAAAAAGGGGTTAGATAATCAAGACCTCCCTATCATATTCATATTCAACCTGTGGTTCCAACTTGGGAACCTTGGGATCACCTGGTGATCTTAATTCTGGGGTCTTAATTATTAGAATTAAGACAGTAGACACCATGAAGACTCTCATATGGAAACCATACTTCCTGATAAAATGTGGAATCATAGGAAGATAAAAAGATGTTTTATTTTAAGATAGTGCAAACACTAAGATAGATTACAGAAAAACAAAAAAAAGAAACAAATCTGAAAGGGCACCTTTCCCCTCACCTGTTCAATTTAATTGCCTTGTTCTTAAGTCAGTGAGCTCAGAGCAACATTTTTCCAGAAAGACCAGTCTGCCAACACCGATCAGTTAACACCCCAGAAGGTTCCTCTTTTGGTCACCTGACAAAACAAATTGTGCCATCATTACAATAATGCTTCCCCGTAAGTGGAGGATGTATAGAAGTGCACTGACTGCACACTGCAATAGAAGGTAACAAAAGTAGGTGTAGAGGTGACACAGGTGTTACTGCCAAATGCTGAAGACAAGGCGGAAAGGGTGGCAGGGTGTGTTTGTTGTTCTTCTCTGGAGGGATGAAATGAAGATGCTAAAGGTCAAAAGAGGATTCTGAGACTGTAAGAGTCATACCTCTGTTAAGCAATGCTACCAAATGTCTAGTTATTGAAATATGAGAAGAACAAAGCACAATATCAAAATGCCCAGCCTCTTGTATAAGCCTCATAAATCTAAAATCAAGCAAGGAAACAGTTGTGAGAAGCTGAGGTAATACGAGAGCCTCGTCATTTGTATAAAGATGCACCTACAAATTAGAATGGGAAAATCACTAACACTTGCTTGATCCATTCACTGCTAAGAGATACCAGTAGTGAAAAGAAGGGAGAGTGCACAGGGAATAGGTGAGTTCTATCATTACCCAGTATGGGCTAATTAATCCTTAATGTCAGATAAAGTGGTGATGGGAGCTCGAGTGTCCATCTTCGCACCAGGTAAAGGCTGTACCTGCCTCTCCACCTACCAGACAGAAAAATATATTCCAAATGCATGTTAAAATAACCATTTTCATCCCCTTTACAGATGGGGCCAACAATTTCCTACAAGTTATACAATAAGTGTGATGCCTCCAAAGCAATATTTCTGTCGTTCTGTTAGCTCTGTAGTACACACAACACAAAACATAGGAGATTAGACTTTTAACACACAATTTCTATTAGCTGACAAATAATAATCTTTGGCTTTCAAAGCTTTGGCAGGGAGCCATTTAAGAATTACAGGCTGAGCTTTGAAAGAAAATCTGTTTTGAAATCCCATCTTTATTAGTTGAGCTATCATTATTACTATTCAATTATGGTACAAATGTGCAGCTTTCATAGTGCAAAATGCCACTTCAAAGTCTTTTGACAGGATTAGATGCAATGTCACTTCCACTATTCAGGCCAGTTCTTCAAGATCCCAACATGCCCCAGATCCCCCTAAAAACTACTGAAAATGCAAACTGGGGGGATTAGATCTCTAACAAAAGCACAAAGGGTCAGAGAAGCCTTCCTTTCAATTATCAGTGGCAATCATCAATAACAATCAAAAATTCAATTTCTGCTGTGTTGTTGCTTGGAGAAGGACAAGGCAACAGCACAGATTCACCCTTTTACCGGAATAAGTAAGGATAATAGTTAGAAAAGAGTAATCCCTGATAAAAAATGCTGAGGAGGAAAAGAGGTGGGAAGAGGATTGAGAAGGAATCCTCTGTTTCAGGAACACCGCCTTGTTGATCTTCCCTCCCTCCAGCATGTGGTTTCTATTTTCCTGTATTAATCCGTGCTTCCCCTCCCTACATTTTTTCATGTGCTTGCCAGTTTGAGGTCAACAAGTACTAAGAATGGACCGAAAAGAATTTCCAGGATGTTTTTTAAGACTAATAATAACTGTAGCAGCTATTCAAGCAAACAGCACTTCATATTCATTGTACTCCAGGGCATAAAATCATCACTTGAGGAGGCTGATTCAGTTTCCTCACATTACAAGTCATACAGACAGTCAGGTTCAGTGTATGGTGTTTGAGGAAAGATGTCACTTCCAGTGGGACACTGAAAAATAGGGAGTCAGTACTGTACATATCAATGGAACATTTTCCAAAGGTGAGAAAACTCCAGAGACAAGTCTCAGAGGGGATATTTAAGTGTTGCCACTCACAGTACTGCACTTGCTAATTTCCCACCACCCCACACATAGGCATCCTCAAAGCCCTAAGATGTGAGGCATTGCTCCACAATGTGCAGCAACACTGAAGTACTCACAAGTGCGATCTGCAGAAGACAGCTGAGCCAGCAGACTGCCAGAGTACAGGGAGAGGAGACACATCTGGAAACCTGTGATTATTAGGTGTCATCAGTACTGAGCCATGAAAGCCTGAGCAGAATTCCTCACCCCAGTGATGCAGGGGCACTCATGTGGGCCTCGAAGGAGAAAGGCACTGTGAAACCCATGGGGCAGTGAGTAAAGTAGGAAAGATCAGAGCCATATGTTCAGGACAGCACACCTCAAATTACACCAAAGCCTTCCATTGGACAGATTGCCAGCCAGATGATGATCAAACAGGGTAGAATTCTGTGGTTTTACATGCCCCAGTACACTGCTTTAAGAGATATAATGGGTAATTTGCAAAAACACAGTCTCTTCCTAGCTATTTTCTTTGTGAGGCCTAATATGGCACATATGGTCTGAGAATGTCTCAGATCAGGAAAAAAAATCAGAAAAAAACGAAGGCCTGGAACATGAGAGAGAGGCCATGGAGGAGACGACCTGAGAGTCCCTTAGAGGCCCAGGCATGAGGCAGCCTGAAGACACCAGGTGTGGCTGCTCACACACCAACAGATGTCTTCGTTTATGTGTAATACCCTCTGCTTCCAAGGGGATTAAACATCTGACCTTGAAATACTTAAAACAGGGCCAAAAGCCTATTTTAAAGCTGATTTTTTAAAATAAATTTGAATATTATGTTTATTAAAAAAGAAGGGAGAAAACTTGCACAAGAGGAAAAGAAGCACTCTGTCAAATTTCAGAGTGATGTACAAGTGCATAAATCACATGTCTGAAGGGGAATATCAGGGAATTAAGTGATGAGTTCAAACCAAGAGGAATGTGTGCTATATTCTACTTCTCCTACAGCCAGCAGGTTTTGGGCATACAAGGCTTTGCAGCATCCTAAGAAATTATGCAAAATACTTATTTTTTTCCCCTGATGCTTTGCCTTGGGTTTTCCTTATTGATTTTGTATTTCAGAGGATACATGAAAAAAAAAAAAAAAAAAAAAGAAAAGAAAAGGGATACTTGCTTTTCTGTTTATTTGCTTGTCTTCCCTGAAAATGACACAGTTAAGCAGAAGGAAGACTACAGACATTTATGGATTTTTTTGTTTGAGATGCAATTATGTCTGATTAGGTCTGACATGTTTAGAGGCACTAACGCATCTGATCTGAGTCTCAGAGGTTTCCAATACTCATTCATAAAGGTAAACAGGGAAAAGGAGTGACCCAAACCTGCAGCTGACATAACTGGACCTGAAGGGCAATGAACTGGGACTCCCCACAGAAAGAAGAACGAAGTTCCAAAAAATAATGTCTCTAAAGATACAATTGAATTATTCTTTCTCTGAAGCAACTGTAGCCCTTTCTCTTTTTCACTTTTTCTGCCACCTATGGCTCTGAAGAAGGCTTGTATACATTACAGTAACTTATCCCAGCTAAGAGCCTGATCCAAGCAAAGAGAAACAATGGAGAAATTTGTCTAGTTGATGGCTGTAGAAATAGAATGGAATCATAGAATAGTTTAAGTTGGAAAAGACCTCTAAGATCATCAAGTACAACCCAGCACTGCCAAGTCCACCACTAAACCGTGTTCCCAAGTGCCACATCTATATGTGTTTTGGATACCTCCAGAGAAGATGACTCCACCATTTCCCTAGGCAGCCTCTTCCAGTGCTTGACAACCATTTTGGTGAAGAAAATTTTCTCAATATCCAATCTAAACCTCCCCTGGTACAACATGAGGCCATTTCCTCCTCATAGCTGTGGTTACCTTGGAGAAGATACTGACCCCCACCTGCTACAGCCCACTTTCAGGTAGTTAAGAGCATAATAAGGTCTCCCCCTGAGCCTCCTTTTGCACCTCAGCTGCTCCTCATAGGAGTTGGAATGTCTCTGGCTATACCACACCATGGGCAATGCTATGGGGAGCTACTTATCCTTTTTAGGTTGAACATTACACCTGCATTTCCTGCCCACTACCTCAACAACTCACATTTACTAGACTCTGTTAAATTCATACAATCAACAAACCTGGTTTACTCCTTTACCCATTCTTTGCAGCACCAGAATGCCTGGGGCAGACTCCAGGGGCAGAGCACAGGGAGCAGCTGAGCTGAGGTACCGAGCGTTGCAGAGCTCACACGTCCCAGCAGGACGGGAGCAGATACTGCACTGTGCTGGGATGGGGATTTCAGTTGCTGGGTTTCCTCCAGGGTTATTTATTACCTTGGGCAAGTTATTTAACCAGTGTCCTGAGGGCCCAAATTAAAAGCAAAGCAGTGGTAATCCTTTTCAGCAACTGTGCTTCTTGGGCTTTTCTAAACATCCCTGAGGCCAGGCACTTTTTCTCGCTAGAGATTGTTCCAGCTATGATCTAAATGCGGAGCTGAATGCCTGTGTGGTTCTTCTCTAATGTGCTGGGCAACATACTCCCACGCAGAGGAGTGTCCTTCTCCTGGTTAACTCTCCTTTATTCCCTCTGTATCTATGCAGTGACTGCTCCAAAGCATTTGCATTTCAGCTGGTCCAACATTCCCTACATTATTTACTCGTGTCATTGGAAATCTAATGACATTTTTTTCTAGTGCACAGACATGTTTTTATTAACTGTGGTTAAATTCCAGCTAATGCCATTACATGATCCCAACCTTCACTGGCAATTTCAGGGGAGTTAATATTGCATTTTCACTTCCTGCCTTTAAAAATGAGACAACTGTATTGTTTCAAATTGCTCTGTGTATAGCACATTCCCTTCATAGTTTCAGAGAAGCTGGGGAAGCTTGTGAGATGTGATAAAGGTCAGAAAGCTATTCCGTTGGATATCCCTAGAACAGTGTCTGCATCGAGATCTTTTTGCTGAAGCTTAGGACACTGGTAGAGTACATGAGTGTGAGTGTTCAGAGGAAGGCTTGCAAGAACCATCATGTTTTGGGAGGAAAGGAACAAAGGGGCACTGGTACTGTTTAAAGCGAGTCTGAAATCAATTTTATATCCTCTAAGCTAAACAGGTAAGAAGAGTCTTGGGGGACAAGGCAAATAAATTTTTCTCACCTCTCAAAAGCCAAACATTATTGCAGAGCTGGTTGTAACCGTAAGTCTGGACACAGCCTGGAATGCTCTCATCAAGGAGTCCTTTACACAGCCCACCTGCCCCCACGTGAGCCCAGATTAGACAGTGTGCAGGGAGTATGCGGTGCAGCCCTCAATCCTGCTTCCAGTAAATCCACTCCTGGTTATCACAAATAACTTTTTGTGGGAGGTCACAAGGAGTGGAACAAGTTTCGGTCTAGAACACCACGTTTTCAGATCAAAAGGATGCTTTTACATCATGAGTACATTAGATTAGGATTCAAGTGGATGTGGATCTGCAGTCAGGATGACATTTCCTGTTGATTTTTTAAACACTTTTCAGGACAGAAGTTGTATACATGTGGTAGGTGGGTTTCCTGAAGGCATGACATCATCTTTGCCATATAGATGATGGAGTTGAGATGCCTAATACCAGAGCCAGAATGATGCTTCCTTTCTGTCATTCTTGATGACTAATCATATCTGAGGCTTGTGAACTCAGATAGGTACCAGTCACTGAGCTGGCTGGATTTACAGCTGCAATTAATTTTATTTTAGGCAGGTCTTTTATTTTAGGCTCCTTCTGTTTCACTAAAAATTCTTTCCCAGGTATTGGAAGACCACAATGGTTTTTTATGTTACTTTGACTCTGCTTCCTCAGATTCTCACACAAACATTTAGCACAAAGCACAGACTTTGTGCTCTTCCTCAGCTCTTTCCTCAGCCATCTGGCAAACTGAAATCAATGATTTTCCAAACAATCAGACATCTGAAAATAATGTTAATGTATTCTAACCCCCTTATATACACTGAACAAGTCAACAGGCAAGTTGGAATATGAAGAATGGGATGGTGGTAGGCCACACTGTTCATCTTGCCCTTCAGCATCCCTGAACAATCAGACTAAGGCTACAAGATTATGAACACAAATCCACCCTCTCCTAGAAAGCAAATACCTCCTGCAGCCCAGCATCTGCTACATGAAAGATCAGACATGGAAACTGTTTTTTTAAAAATGGATTTATGCTGCCAAACAGAAATAGATACGTGTCTTTAAATATCGACATGCATGCACACACCTGTGCCTGGGATGTGGACCACTTTTTGCTATCACATTGCATCCTACTTGCCCTGGCAATAAAGCTTTTCTAGCTAAATAATAATCTGTAAGGTCCATAGTCAACACCTTTATCAGACAGGGCTGGAGAGTCTGTTGTGGTGATGTAGCACATTCCAGTTTGTTGGAAGACTGACTTATTAAATTATTACTTCTTCTATGTGACCTGAGGAAAAAGAGAACATAATTTCAGCTTCTTGGAGCTCTACCTCACAGTCATCCCAACACACAGTGACACAGGAGGAAGAAGCCGCCACTGTGTTCAATGCCAGTGGCAGTCCAAGAGGCAAACAAAACCACTCTCTGTGCTCAAGGAATCCACCCCAAAAGGATGTATTTGATATGCACAAAATAAACCTGCACAGTACCTGTGTTTGTGCTTTTCATATTCACCTGCATAGCACAACCTAGTCCCTTGCAGTTCACTGATGCCAGCTGTGACTCTGTTTTTCAGGTCTTTTCCAAAGAGACATACACATATAAAACATTTAATGGGACAGTCACAGTAGTATCGAATAATGAGGACTAAGAAACTGGAACAGCAATTGAACTGACATTTAGTAGAATTTTTGTCATCCTAGACCAGTTTCTTAATGAAAGACCACATTCCCACAGAGGATTGTTGCAGTGGAAATATATGAAAATTCAATTTGATCCTCTTTTCAATGAAGAAATTATTTTTTTATTTGTTAAATATAAACAAACATTTTTCAAAAAAATTTCTGAGCACACATTTCCTAAAAAACCTATTGCAAAATTGGTGCTTGATATTGTCATTCACAATATGTGGCACCTTTTGCCTTGCCTTAATTCTGCCAGCAAAACTCCCAAACAGCTAAATGCAAAGCAGCAAGTATCTCACTTTTACCCCGTCTGTGACACAATATCTATGTGTTTATCCCACAGTTTGTGTATGTGATCATCCACAAGGCTCATGAACAAACAACTAGAGACAGCAGTTTCTGCATTTCCAACTTCCATTCCCTGCTCTCTGAATGTGTCCAACTACCACGACATGCTGGTTGGAGTACACAATCTCCAAAGTAAATCTGAAGGGTTAAATTCCATCCCAAGGATGGTGGGTGTGTGCTTCAGTGTGCTGGGGACATACTGGTACCTCTCCATTATCACTGTGCCCCTTATTTGGCAACAATAACACAACTATTGAAAGGAAACAGCACCCTCTTTGTCAACATGACTTTGCTATTAGAATGGTTTTTATAGCTTAAAAAATGCTGGGCAAAATTGATCTCAGAGGAGGGTGTCATCGCTGTCCAGCCAGCAAGGATAAATTATCATCAGCTTTCAAAAGCAGCAGTCTATCTTTCCAGTGCTGGGAGCCAAGCAGATGGATGCCTGGATGGATGGTGTGGGGGTAGCCATAGTAACCATCATCCTGTGAAGCTCCTGCTCACATCTCTCAATCTCTGACTGCTGGGGAATAAAGCCAAGGCTCGCCGCCAGGGTGCCGATATCCGGTCAGACCTTCTCCTCCCGGCTCCAGCTGGGGTTTCCATTTCTCGGCAGCAATTTTCTAATCTCACCCTGTGTGTTTCACTTTATGGATTTTGAGTAAAATTCAGTCCCAGGGGAAGATTCCTCGAGCAAGCAGCTACCCAGCTGCTGCAATCCATGTCACGGGTGGATGTACTTGTGCTTTTTACCCTCTGCTGGGTGCAGGAAGCCCCTCAGCCCCCCCTGAGCCTGACAAACAACTCTCCTGAGCTGACCTGGAGTACTGCATGGTGCATGAGGGGACATTAGGGTTGACCCAGCTCCCAGGCTGGGTGTAGCCCATCAGTGATCATCAAGAAGCACACATCTACAAGGAGCATTGTGCTATGCTGGCTCCCAGGGGAGTTAGCTGGAGGGTGCTCTCATGCAAATACCACTCTGGCTCATCAGAGGGGAGAACAGACCTGAACAGAGAAGACTGCTCCCCCAATGAGCCATGGTGTTATTCACTCTCATTTTCAGGTAAGGTTTTTATCATAATTTTCATCAAGGGCAAAAGTCTCTTCTCAAAACAAAATGACACCTGAATGATACCTGAGGCAACTCATTCAACTGCCCTGGATGCACCCAGAATGTGCTTGCTGAAAAGCAAATACAATCACTTGTATTAAGCTGGATTTGTAAATCCTGCTCCTGTTTTGGAATCTTGGAATAGTTGAAGCTGGAACTAGCCTCTGTAGACAGTCTAGTCCCACCCATTCATCCTTTTCTATAGCCTGTACTTCATCACTGGAGGCAGTGTTGAAAGCCTTGCTAAAGTCAAGATAAACAATGCACTGCTCTCTGCTCATGCACAAAGCCAGTCAATGTACTGCAGAAGGCTACTGGGATGGTCAGATATGATTTTCACTTTACAAATCCACGCTCACTGCTCCCAGTCACCTTCTCCTCCACCACACATTTAGAAATGGTTCCCAGAGTGATTTGTTGCATCACCATCCCAGAGATCAAGGAGAGGCTGACTGGCTTGTAATTCCCTGCATCCACCTTCTTGCTCTTCTTGAAGAAAAGAAGACATCTGCTTAATTTTGTTTCCCCCTAACCTCCCCCAAATGATGTGACCCTCCAACTCCAAATGAAGAGTGGCCTCACAAAGACAATATCAGCTCTGACTTCATCTGTCAGGTTCCATAGGCTTCTGTGTGTCCATTTAGTTTAAATGTTGCCTGTCCTGATCTTCCTCCACCAAGGTAAGTCATTCCCATGGTTTCAGGAATCTGGAATTCCTGAAGGCAAATCTTATCCATGAAAAATCAGAGAGAGAGTATATGAAGACCTGTATGTCTGCAACCTCCTACTGCAAATTTGATTGAACCAACATGTATTTACTTTGTCAAAAGATATTCTGAAAACCAGAGCTAAGTCATAATCATAATAAGTGGCTGCCAGCTACTGCTGGTAACTTGATCTACCTTTAGGAGGTTAATTGGCACAGCAGTCACCTGGAGTCAGGCGCTATCACTCTCTGCCACTCCACCCTTCAAAAAGTGCTTGGACCTTAGCCAAAATAAAATCAAACTTCTTCCAGTTCAGCTTTGGGAATGGTGAGAATTTGTTAATTTTAAGCTTGGTGACAGTGAGTAGATTGAGTTAGACAGCTTGTTTTGAACAGACTATTCCAAGTTTTCCCAGTGCACAACTCCAAATACCATTGACTTTATTAGCATGCACTGCTAATAAATTACTGACCGTATTACAGTTGTCACCTCCTTCCTTCTCAGCCTTGTGAAGATTTCGATTTAGCTAAAAGATGTCAGGTTTATAAGTGGAAGAGAGCAGGTAAAGGGAGTTGGAAGCCACCCACAGAGGAATCAACTCTCAGCAGGAAAGGCAGGGGCTGCAGAGTTCTGCTCACATGCCACACTGCAGCTGTATGCAGCCCTCCTGCTGCCAGCACGTGGATGCTGTTGCATGCTGTCCCTCCCCTTTTCGTTAAATAATCAGCTAAATTTTAAATTTATTTGTACATTTACTTCAGAAGGCACACATCTGGAATAAAATCTCCTCACTTTAGTGGAATGGCTTCTTCTGCCTTACTCTTCATTTCTGCTTTCTCCCCTCTCACCTGAGGCTTGCAAAATTACATTTCTGAAGCACAGAGGTGTTAAGCAAGGAGCACTGAGAAAAGAAAACCTTACAAACAAATTAATAATTCCGTATTCATAGCAGGGTTTGAATAATGTCCCCTAGAACCACATGCTGCGAAAGGAGGAGAAAACCAAATATTGAACAGATGCTCATTAGGAAAGCACCAGCCATCTCAATCCCTGAAAGACACAGAAGTTCTGTGGGGGAAAACACTGTGTGACCATGCAATTAAAGGCTCTATAAGTGTGTCACAGGGGACTGCAGCAAGGCTAGTCCAGCTTTGTAAGCCTGGCACTCTTAAAACATAACCACTTGTCATTTTCTGGGGTCAAAAAATAGGAATCCAGCCCCCCCCCCAGGACACAAACTGTGCTGTGCATGGTTCCAGTAACACATTCCAAGAGGGAGTTGAGCACTGAAAAGAAGGGACCTCTGCCACTTGAGCCAACAGGAGAGCTGGCAGCAGCGTTTGATATCCTCTCAGTTGTACAGAGAGTTGGGGTGAGATGCTTTGTGCTGGCACATAGCTGGGCTCCTCTGGCATTTGCCAATAGTAAAAAGGACCCTGAAGTGCCAGACAGCAGTGTGACTTCCTGGGTGTTTTGGTGAGGCCAGTATTGTGTTTCCATGTGCCTTACCTGCACAAGTACATGCTTCTACCAGGATGTTTTAACACAGGTAAAATAATACATTCTTCTCTGGCTCCACTTTAGAAAACAGTGGAAATACTTTGGCAGCAAGTTTGGAATGAAAAATCAGCTTCACACAGACACTCAAAATGAAATATTTAATGTCTGATGGGTTTATCTGGCACAGCCATCAGCCGTTCACGAGAGAAGTGCAGAGCAGAAGCATTGAGCAAACCAGCCCTGCCCTGAAATACTGATGTTCAGATTGAGATGTTGTGATTTTATTGCTGGTTTTGTGGAATACAGGTGCTTAGAGGGCATGACTGAGCTCCAGATGTGTTGGAGCAGGAAGTGCAATTGCTGTTGGATTGTAATCACTCCCAAAGCTTTCTGCAGAGAAACACCGGAAGAGAAGGCATTTTTGCATTCTAGTGAGATATAAAAATACCACAAACATGGACCAGCAGGAGTGGCTTTCTGAGCCTGTAGTTATCCTGCAACAGTTCTGACTCTGGTTAATGGAAAATGAGTGTTGCAAGCTAATGAAGGCAAAATTCAAAAGTACCCAGTGGGAAACTCCCAGGAATTAAAAAACCCATGGAGCTTCTGTTATTTTCTGGGTTAATTTTATGCCTTAAAGCTCCACACCACAGTTTTCAAGCAATACAAATCACCAACACCTCTGCCACACCTAAGTCCATATTCTGTGGCTTCAGTGGTAAATTTTAGCCTACGGCATGAGTGACCTACCTAGGGGAAGGTACCAAGCCACCTTTCTGCAGGGGTGAGGAGAAGGAAAACCATTATTTGGAAATTTCCCTCTCCAACATGGGGCATTTATTTCCCTTTCCCCCATGTCTCCCCAGAAGGCACCCCAGAGGCTCTAGGGGAGCCAGTTCTTGCTGTAGCATGGCACTTATCTTGCCTCTTCAACTTGGTTACCTGCTCTGAGCCAAAGCCTTGGCCTCTGCAGCTCTCCTCTGAGTCACCCTCGCAGCTCTGGTACCTTTTGTCAAAGGCCACAAACCTAATGCAGAAATTTCTGGGATTAAATTTTTTTCTTTGCTTGCTTTTGCCTTCTCCCTTCCCCTTTGTTTCCTTTCTCAGCATGAGTGATGAACCTGCAGAGACATTCTGTGCCCATGTATTTCCTGTGAGACTAGATTTAATGTAAGGCAGTAAATACTGCAGGTCTGTCTACCAGGAAGAATAAGTAGCTCTGTGTGTGTATACATAGATATACCTGCACAATATAATTATACGTGTATATAGAGGGAGCACAATATAAGTACACATAATTACGAGTAGGTAAATATAATGGAACTGCTTGAACTTAGTGGAAAATTTCTTTTCTTAAAAAAACGTTAAGTTTCCAGTTTTCACTCATGCATTGAGCATCTGCAAAAACAGCCAAGTTCTCCTTTTAATAGCAAAGTTAAATACCACAGACTTCCTATTCCATTCAAATAACTGTATGAAAGCGTTTCCCCAAGATAAGGTTGTTTGCTTTTGGAAACAAAGGCCTCTGTTTGCCTGGAACATGAGTGCCGATGCTTTCTCCTGGGCAGCTGATGCCGCAGCCCAGCGGAAGCAGATGGCAGACGGTGCTCCCAGGCACAGCTTTGAAATGTGCCGACCAGCCCCTCCAAAATCGCTGTGCACTTAGCTTCTGCATGGAGTGAGGATATTCTGAGATCCCCACGGAGGCCAGGGTGTTCTCACAAGCCCACCTGCGCCCTCTGAGAGCCAGGCCTCCCTCTTCATGGGATGCAGAGGGGTGCATTGGCACACCGGAGCAGCTGGGAGCTGCGCTGTCAGGGTGAGGCTTCCAGAAACACACATTATTTCATAGACACCTCTCAAACTGGGAGCCACCATGAGCTTATCTTCTACACTGACACATGACTTACCTTAGCCATTCAAGGTACAGGGGAGATGCAGCCTCAGTGGGGCTCAGTAACTAATGCAAGACAAACCAGCAAACAATCACATTGGTCCAAGGTGCCCACTGGTTTGTAGCAGCTCAGCTCTAAGGGTCACCAGGTTGCTGTATTTATGTCAGGTGAGAGTCAAATGCAATAATTAGCAGTAAGCCTCCAATGAGGAGATACCATGAAAAAAAAATTGTCCAAGTTTTGAATAAATTACTTCTTAGTATATGTACCTGGGGGAAAATAAACATGTTTTGGAGTTTTTTCTAGAGTCCTCAAGCAAGAGGATAAATGCTACGGTATTTAAAGAACCCATCAAAGTTCCCATTATTATCAAACTCTCAGCTTCTGGGACCCAAAATCCAGTTCCTTTTGAAAGTGTTAAGAGAACATGAGCTGCCCACTGCTTCACAGACATTTACATCTGGATTTCTCTTCCCTATAAAAGAGATGTATGAGGAGTATTCCAAGAACAGGATATGGAGGTGTATCCTTCAAACCACCACACACTACTCAGAATTGCAAGTGGTGCTGGCCTCATTTTGTTGCTGTTGCTTTGCATCACCAAGGCAGCTGGGTACAGACTTAGGATGGTGTATTAATTAACCTTTAAATAAAAACCACAGTCACATTTGACTGGAACATCTTGCTCCAGTCTCATGCTGCCGTCCCTTTGAGGGGCAGGGAGTTGCACTTATTCGTATCAGGGCTCCATATTGTCTTGTAGAGGATGAGAACATGCAGTTTTCAACTGTGAGCATTGAAAGGTTGGAGACCTTGCCATAATTCTACCTGGAACATGGCCAGCAGTGAAAATCCAACCAAGGTCCAGTTGCTACTTTCTTTCCCTTCAACCCCTATGCAAATATCAACACCCTGAGCACAAGTAACATATAAGTGATTATTACTATCTCACTTCCACCTTCCCACACTTGCATACCCCTCATATGCTGGATAAATGGCCAGATGGGGAGGACTGTGGCTGCCACCATCTTCGTGTCATCTTGGAACTAAGAGATGTTCTCTGAAATTTCCATGCAAATTCATACGCCCCCCCTCCCCCAAAAAAAAAAAAAAAAACAAAAAAAAAAAAAAAAAAAAAATTGG
>VWZN01017089.1:137556-179324 GCA_013396955.1 Regulus satrapa
AAAAAAAGAAAAAAAAAAAGCACCATTTCCAAGCCAGCTGCCAACATGAATCCAGCTTATTTGTACCACCTGTTTCCCAGGTAAGAAAGCGAATTCAGGTTATCTGCCTGACCCCAGTCTTGCTGAAGTTGACTGCAGTGCTTGCTAACCCAAGGCCTGACCCTGATGCACTCCCCAGTATAATTTCCACCGTCTTCAAAGAGGTCCCAGAACTGGTGCAATGATTCCTGCGGGCTTGGCACCAGGCTTTAAATCACTGTACAAAGTCACTTGAGAAGCTGTCGGCAGTCAGAAATGAGTCATTAGTATGCTGCCAACACAGTATTCAGTGACAAAACCCAGCTGCCACTGTAGTCAAGAATGCAGTTTCTTTAGCACTACTGTAAGTCTTATTAGCATAGAAATCAAGTGTATGTATGTAATTGAATTTCTTTGTCACATTCTACTATGAGATTTTCCATCAATCCTGATTGTTACTAAATTTGAACTAACAGCCCATATTTGCACTTAAGAAACATCTGAGAGGACTACACAAAGAAAGACTTTCCTAAGTCAACACATCCTAGAAAACAGCAGCTGTGCAAAGGCAGAGGCAAGCAATATTTCATTTTCCTCCCCATAGCACTCTATCTCTTGGCACCTCTACTTTAAATCTGGGTTCTGCTGGCAGCTTTGCATTTTCTCTCAGCAGAAAAGAGCTTTGATGCAGCCGGTGTGAGAGCAGGGGCTGTCCCCAGCAGGAGAGTCTGTCTGCAGGATCTGTCAGGATGCCGTGGTGCTGGTTACTGTTGATTAGGAAGTGAGATCATGCTGTAGGTAAAGTTCATTTTAGGTCACTGTAAGCTCAGGTCCTGGGAAAAAAAAGAAGTAATAAAGACAAGAGGGGAATAGAAGTGTGGAGGAGCATAATTTCTGGGTTGGCTTCACTGGGTTGACATAGGAATAGCTAGCTGTTCAGAGGCAAAATGAGTCTCAGAAACACACAGGTTGTGTCTGAAGATTTGGGATGTGCTGGGGATAGGTGAAGACTAACTAATTCATCTTGGATTGAGAATGCAGCCACCATCGTTGTGGCTGACTTTCCAGTGGTTATTCCTCAAGGGAATACATTAATCCAGTTAAACCACCTAGACATACTTTCCTGTTTTCCAAACATAATTGTGGACTAAACCACAGACACCTGATGAAACTGAAAAAAGATGGTGAGTGAGGAAACGAAATATCCCCTCCCTGTACAGGTGGGTCATTGTAGATCTTGTTTAGGTTTTGTTGCTAATTACTCTATCATGTACACATCCCTCCAGCTTTACTACTACAACAATTCTTCTCCAAGGTCACTGTCCCAAGCAATCTACAAAGTCATCAGCCCTTGTCCATAAACTCGAGAAACCAAGTCCTATAACCCCCAGGCAGCCTACTTCTGGAGTGGAGCCAGAACCAGGGCATAAGATGTATCCAAGGACCAAAGGTAGAGTCACTCTAAAATTTCAAAACTCATTCTATCACAAGATTCTGACATGAACCAATTTCCACTGAGATGGCCACAGATTTTCAGGAAACATGACCATTACTCCTACAGCTCTCAGGACCTTTTTAAAAGCAGAATTTTCCCCCTGGCTTCTTGTTGTTGTTGTTGTTGTGGTTTTGGGGTTTTTTTGGTTTTTTGGTTTTTTTTTTCATGATAGCAAACTGCAACTAAATAGAGACAACAGGGGCAGAATACCTTTCAATATTGGATTGGTAAGTCACAAATCACAGTCAGGTTCTTCCCGGTACATTGCAATGCCACATGATACTAGTATTATGAAACCAATATCATCACCCACAGATGGGAGCAGGCAGACAGACACAGAGGCTTCCTTTGCCTTCTAGGCTCAACAAGGTGCCAGCCTGTCCTCTGCAAAGACGGGTGAATTTTGGAGGCATGAAATAACTTCAGTTAGCACTTGTGGAATGCTCTCATGCAACAAAACCTTACTTCTGCAGGAGCATGATCCCAGCCCTGTCCTTGAGTTGGTGTTTTTGGCACCAAGTGATATAAAACGGGGATTCCTCTGACATCACCATTTGTCAGATTCTGTTGCAGATGCTAAATATCCCCAAGGACATTGAGTGCATTTGCTTCAGCAAAACACATAGCACTAGCTAAAATTGCTGCCAGCCTCTCTTGGGGAGTTTTTTCTTTTTTTGTTAGTTTGCTAATTTAGCAATTTAGAGAGCAGCCACCTACCGGGCAGAGGTCTCCAGAGCAAAGCAAACACAGCTGACACCAGACAGGCCAGCCCAAAGTCCAGACTATTTTAGGAGGAAATTCCGAATTCTCACCAGTCCTTAGAAGGTCTGAGTATTAGAGAGGACAGAATACAACCCAATATGTCAACAAGAAATTGGGGTGCCCTCGAGGGCACCTGATGGGAACAGGGATTCTCAGCTTAGCTTCTGCTACCCAGCCCACGAACTTTCTGGCTGTCACTGCTGCATGGCTTTTTCTCCCAGGAATGAAAAAACCCAGAAAAGCTTCCCAATCCTTGCAGCTGCTGTGACTCTGCTGTGAGCAGCATCCATGGTGGATAGTTAAAAATGCATTCAGCTGTGTCTGTAGGACAATTCTTCAGCCAGCCCACAGGCAGGCAGTTGCCCCTCAAATGTCCAGGCAGAGGTCAGCAACTATACAACCTGAAATTACTTTAATTACAGGACAATCACTTTCTAGTGTATTGAATAGCTACCTCTTTTAGACAAGACCAACCCCAGGGAGTCAGCTCCACTTTAAAAGGAAGGCTAATAGCATGGTTTGCAAAGCACACACTCAGCTTCTTTGAGACAGCTTATCAAGATGGTTCTTTACAGCAACATAATTTAGCTTCTCACAATGCAGGTCAAAGTGTGAGGCTCTCAGTGGAGGGATTTCCTCCTGGGTAATGGACTAGGGAGGCAAGTCTGTGGGGAGACATTACTGTGTTTAAAGTGCTCCTTTAACCTGCCACCACAACCAGTCCAGGCAAAACAAAGAGCAAATGGATGGAAGTCCAGCGTTTCCACACAGTGTTGCACCACATCCCCAACATGAGTGTGCCCAGGAAACACCCAGGACAAACCCACTGCAACTCTCCAAAGGAATTAGAAGTAATTATCCTCTCTTCTGTCAAGAGTGTTGAGATAATCCATAGATTTGTCTCTCTGTAGATGCATCTGCGGATGCTGTATCTGGTCCTGAACATTACTGAGGGGTCTGCTCTTCCACAGTGCAAGAATCTCAAAATATTGACAGGAGTCCTGCCTAGCAACATCCCTTCATAGGCTTCTTTCCCTTAACATTTCCCATCAGGTTTCAAATCTTTGCATTCTTCCTCTCTTGACAATTACAGTTTACAGTTTGAAAGGAGTACCAGGTATGCTGTATTCAATAGTGTAATTTATGTGAGGCCCAGTACACCATCTCAATGTACATTACGATATGTGCACCAAAATAACACGGAGAGCTGAAATGCATCGGGACAGTGGCTGTACCTGAATCTGCTGATTCAACTCTCAAAGCTGCATTTAGCAGCTGTACTCTTTGAGCCCTGCAGATGTCTATTTTAATCATCTGTCTTAAAATATCAGCTGGTTTCATGCCCTATTCTGAGGCTCACCATCCCTCACAGAGGCTGAGTTGATTTCTCTAGGCATTGCCACCCAATCAAAATTGCAAACAGCCAGGAAAGGGGGAATATAGGAGCAAGTTGCTTTTGTTTGTAGTTATTTCCACACATCTTGTACAGCTTGTGGCTGGAACACCTTAGGGGGGCATAGCTCAGAACCTGAGCCTGCCATCTGGATGAGACCAGAGGGACTCTTTCATTGGAGATCTGAAACACAGCCAATAGAGGCAAAATCCTCATCAAAAGCAGAGATTCAAGTCAGCAGAGACATCCCTTATTCAAGACTTCCTCCTTCTACTCTGACTTGCTGGCTAGTAAACATGGCACTGAACAGCAGAGAAGCTGATCCTTTCTGTGGTGAAACATCCTGCCACAAAACAGGCCATGGGTCCTTCCTAAGCCACCACTCACAGCATCAACTCACCAATTTCTGCACTGCCCTTTTAGCAAAAAGAAATTAATCATATTGTTCCTCTCTTGAAGGCTCTTTGCCCTGTCACTGCTGTGCTGACACACACACTGACCATCCAAGGTGTGCCATGTTCATGTTGTCTTAGTACCTTAGCTGTCCTCAATGCACCTGAAATTTGTGCAGACACTAGCCTAGGATCACCTGTAATCTTGTTAATTATTATAATTATGGTCATTAAGGACATGTTACGGAGCTCACTGTTAATAGGAGCTTCCATAAACACTTTCAGCCAAAGCAGCCAAGGCCAGATTCTATATACAATTCTTTGTGACTTCCAAAGATCGATGAGTGTGAGGTGTAGGATCCCATGGCCCTCTGCCCTGCACTCTCAACCATGGAGCCTTGCTCATCCATGGCCCTGTCTGTTACTCATCTTCATGAAGTCAAGGCCTCTAGCATGTCTCCTTGTGACTGTAATAAGGAGGAAACACCTAGGAGCAGAGGAGATTGTAGCAAGTTGGGAATCAGTCTCTTCTCCAGCCTCAAGTTGCACCAGGGGAGGTTTAGACTGGATATTAGGAAAAATTTATTCACAGAGAGGACTGTTAAGAATTGGAACAGACTTCCCAAGGAAGTAGTTGAGTCATTATACTTGGAAATATTTTAAAGATATGTAAATGTGGTACTTAGGGACATGGTTTTCTGGTGGACTTAGCATTGCTGGGTTACCTGTTGGACTCAATAATCTTAGAGGTCTTTTCCAGCCTAAATAATTCAATTAATCTGTTATTCTAAGAGGTGAAAATGCTGTCTGGGAATGTGGGCCACAGCCCAGCAGCTAGAGATGAGGGAAGTTTGAATGGCTTGTAGACTGGTGGCCCATTCTAACAACCATAAGAAGAAGCCTGGGCCTCTGACATAAGCCTGTTTCACACTTGTCCTGGCCAGAGCCGATGCCTATCTTCCATGTTGCAAGAGTGTGTGAGATGGCTGCAACCCTCGTGCCACAATGTGCCCAAGGAGGCAGTCAGCCTTGCTCCCCAGGGCAGCAGCTGCAGGTGAGGCCAGGTGAATCATTCACTTGACTCACAGTGATCTTTTGCTACAATTACTGCCTTCAGGATGGAGTTGAGGCTCTTCCCCTGGTCAGCTAGGCTGTGCAGACACTAAGCCAGACCTTTGCTAGGCACCTGTGTTTGGAAGGATGGGAGGAGACAGCAGCCTGAGTGAGTGAATTATGGTTTCTCATGCAGTGTCACACAGAATTGTCAGGCTCCTGGCATGAGTGTGATTCTCCGTGTGTCTCAGAGAGCCAACTTACAAACAGATTCTGAGGGCTTTTATGCTAATAAATGTTAAATAAATTTTAGCTGCTCTTTTCAGTTTTCAAAGCCTGCTTTGTCAGTGAAAACCCACATCCTCCTAACCATGGCATGGCAAACTCTGCTGACGGTTATTCCGCCAGCAGTTAGAACACATCACATTAGGTGGTCCTATCTCAGGAGAGGAGAGAGCTGATGGATGGGGAGGGGAAACTGATCTAGCCTAACCATGAGGTCTCACTGCCTCCCTGGGAAATAAAGGACACCAAAATATAACTGCGGGGGAAGGACTTCTAAGAAGAATTTGTCCCAAACCATTTCTGGAAACTGATGATAACATTATTTACTCAAATACAGGAAGCTTGAGATTGCAGTGAATGATGAAAGGATGAGGGGGAGAAATATGTACTGTCCCCTCCCCCTTCCCAAAAGATAGAAGTAAAATCCCCACCAGCAAAGCCCTGATTACTAGGCTGTGCAATCAGGAACTGATATATCCTTCTGTGTTTGTGCATGTATGCATCTCACACCCACACACTTCTGCCCGTCCTCCTTTGGACCCTCATGCCAGGGGCTCTTTCCAAAGCCAGGCATAGTATTCCACAGAGAGGAGTCCAGCTGTTGGGATCTTTCCCAGAAATCAAACACTGGCACATTAAAGCTTTTCTGGTCTTTCAGTAGTTAATCTGGGATACCCAGAAAACCTCTCCAATGAGAAGGGATGAGAAGCAAGGGGGATGCGCTTAAAAGCTTTTGTATTTATTTATTTATATATTNTGGTGGTTATTTTGGAATCCATCACAAGATGAAGCATCTGTCAGCATTTACTCAAAGAGATTCCCAGCCGTGGTCTCTGTGCTCAAATCCAGTGAAAGCAGCATAGTCCCCAGGTGCTTTATTATGCCAAAAGACTGACTGATCTGTATTCAGCAGCATTTTTATTATCTCAGCAGTGCCAACCAGCCCAGCCACTGTGAATCTGCTAGTAGACCAAAGAGTGCCTCCTCATCACATTCCATGGCTCTGTACCCAGAGAATCATACACCCACATAGAGTGTGTTGGAAGGGACTTTAAAGGCCATCTAGTCCAACTCTCCTTGGAGTGACCAAGGTAATCTTCAACTAGACCAGCTAACTAGGAGCTCCATCTAAATTGAATGTTACCAGGAATGAAGCATTTATCACTTCTCTGGGCAAGCTGCTCCAGGTTCCTTTTCCTCATTGTAAAAAACTTCTTCCTTATATATAATCCAAATCAATCCTCTTTTAGTTTAAAACAATTACCACTTGTACTATCACAAGGCCAGCTCAGCTCTTGAGGTGTCTTAGGAAAGTTAAAGATCACAGTCTTGGCTTCATGGCACACTGACAGCATTCCCAGTGCTACTGCAGGATGCCAAGCACTAAGACAGCACAAATTCACCATTTTTATTTGTCTGTCCTCAAAGCAATTCAGCTTGTTAACTTTGTTTGAAGGAGCTATATGTTAGTTCAAGTGTCAGCTGCAGACCCTTCTCCCAGCATCAGGCCACATCCTCAGCTCAAGCNCGCTTAAAAGCTTTTGTATTTATTTATTTATATATTTGTGTTCATGTTTATGCAAATTTTGCATAAATCTAGACTGAACTTTGGGAGACTGATCTCTCAAAAACAGAATCCAGCTGTTTGAAATCATGAGGAATGTACATTCCCACCAGCAGTGTAAAGCGAAAATATAAAAAGGCAAATAGCTCAGCTAGCCAAAAGAAGGGCAGAGAAGCAAATAGCTCTCACAGAACAGCATCCTATCTCCTTGTGTATTTAATTTTTTACTGCTACTTCTTACTCTGGGNCCAACTCTCCTTGGAGTGACCAAGGTAATCTTCAACTAGACCAGCTAACTAGGAGCTCCATCTAAATTGAATGTTACCAGGAATGAAGCATTTATCACTTCTCTGGGCAAGCTGCTCCAGGTTCCTTTTCCTCATTGTAAAAAACTTCTTCCTTATATATAATCCAAATCAATCCTCTTTTAGTTTAAAACAATTACCACTTGTACTATCACAAGGCCAGCTCAGCTCTTGAGGTGTCTTAGGAAAGTTAAAGATCACAGTCTTGGCTTCATGGCACACTGACAGCATTCCCAGTGCTACTGCAGGATGCCAAGCACTAAGACAGCACAAATTCACCATTTTTATTTGTCTGTCCTCAAAGCAATTCAGCTTGTTAACTTTGTTTGAAGGAGCTATATGTTAGTTCAAGTGTCAGCTGCAGACCCTTCTCCCAGCATCAGGCCACATCCTCAGCTCAAGCTCCACACCGTGTGTTTTGTAAGATTTAACAGCAGTGTCAGCATGTGCACAGGCACGCACCTGATATGTACATACATGTTAATGTGGCTCCAGTGAGAGCTGCAGTACTGGTGACCTCTGAGGTTGAGGCTCCCACTCACTGACTCCAGGGCAAGTTATATCTGTTCCATAGGTACAGAAATGTATATTAACATCTCTGCAGAGCACATTAAAATACTTGCTAGAGAGATTAGCCCTCCCTTCCCAATTATTAATTTATAAAAGAGGGAGAAGTTAACCTTCTGAATATTCTTTCAAGCCCTAAATAAATCATCAGGTTTTCAACACCATTCTTTAAGTTAAATCTCTGAATATTACAGTTATTATTACAATAAAGATTATAAAAAAGGTTCTGACAATCTGCTTTGACACCTAAATGTGGAATTGGGATTATAATGCAAAAATATCCGTTTGAGGGGGAAGTTAATGTATCCTTAGCCTTGTATCATAAATGAGCTATGCAATACATGCAAGTACAGGGATTAACAGGTCTCCATTTTTTTATAGATAATCGTTTGCACACATGCAAAAATGCATTGACAAAATGCATTCACCAAGGGTGAAGTCAGCAATTCAGAGGTTAATTACTATCATTAAGAAAAATATCCCACTTCAGGCACATCAACTTTAAAGCTAGCTGAAAGTGGCCCTCTAAGAGGTGGAAGCAGCAAACAGCCATAAATAGAAGCTGTTCAATCTGTGATAGAGTAAGTGTGACGTGATACAAAGTCTGTGATAAAATTTCATTGTAAAAGCCCCTTGCCAAATGAGAGAAGGGGCAAATCAGTTCAATGAACTCCAAGAGCCCCTAAACCCAGGGGGATCTCTCACTGATGCCTAAGGTATTTTGTCCCCTGGCGTGGCACAGCTCCAGGACTGTGACAACTACTGTGACCTGGCTTACACCAACACTTCACAGGTGAGCCCTGATTCCTGCAACATTGGGACCCTGACTTGACCACCACAGAAAACTCCGTGTGTTTCTCTGCCAACACTCTGCAGCCTAGGGGCAGATACTGTCTGCCTGCATAACCCAGTTTTCTCTCCTCCTGTTTTCCAGACAGGAGCTCAAAGGGAGCAGTGCTCCCCCAAACCTTCCCTGATGGCTCTTCATCCTTTCAGCCACCCAGCACCTTTTTTCCTAGTCCTGAAGAGGGTCTTTGCTAGTCCTTGTTACATGAGTAGCTGCAGCTGAGCAGAGAGAGGTAATGACAGTGCATGTGGGTGGATACACCTTGGGGCACCAAGTGAACACTTCAGCTGAGCACATGAGATTTCTTCCTGCTGACTGATGCATTTAGATGTTAAAAACCTCATATTACTGTTTAGATGGTAGCTTTTTTCACATTTATGATGCCTGTGTTACAATGACACCTCTCCAGAGCCCACCGGTGACTGAGTCCTGGTAATTAAAATGATTCAGATCATCCTTATTTATGCCTTTTCCCAGTGAAACTGCCTTGATGACACTTCCCTTAAATGCTTCTGCAACACCTGCCACTGCAGAGAATCACTAAGGAATGAATTACAGCCATGATTAAGTTTCAGCTTTCAGAAAAGAAAATGCTTGAACTAAAACCCATCACCTGTTTTGATACAAATTTAAAACATTGGTTTTCTTCAGTAAGTCAAAGCTCCAAACACTGCACCCTAAATTCAAGCAGATGTTCTTTAGTCACAGCTATCTGCTATTACTTTTTTCTCAGTTAAACAGCAGTGCTGTTAGCAGAAGTCATGTGAGAGGCTGACATTAAATAGAGAATGTCGTTAATGTTATGATTACAGAAAAAAGTGAGATTTCTTTTATATTCGTTCATGACTGTGGCTGATAATTGCTTCCTGTCTTACACCTACACACAAAATTCATGAGTATAATTACAGTAGCACAGTGCTGAGTTCAATCAGAAGGGAGTATTGATTTGTGTATAAATCAAAAGCCATCTTCCTCCAGTTCTAGTTACACAGAAGAAAAAAAGGAAAAAAAAAAAACCTTTTCTGAAAATGCTGCAAATCAAGAAAGGGTAGCATATTGCAGAAAATCTCACTTGTAGATTATATGGCCAGAAGGGAATATGATAATCTAAATATTTCTACATATGCAAACCACAGATTTCCCAAATTAATTAAGCTTTTCTCTACAATGTATTTTTGGAAGAAAAAATATCCACTTATTTTGCTAGATTTTCAAGTGCATGACTTATTTATATGCACATAAGTTATTTCCACATTCTGTGCAGCAAAGCCTGCTGCCTGGAACAGGAGCAGGTTCTGTTCTTGGGGTGCACATCCAGGTGAATATTACTCACTGGCAAAAGCAGGGATGACAGGTAGCAGTAGGGATTGCTAAAAGGATTGGGGGAAAACAGCTGTAATTTTTTAGCTCACTCACTTTCTTCCCGTGCTAAAGCCTCATCATGATTGGGAGACACATAATGAACTTAGCAGCAAAGACAACATGAGAATGAGGGGATGTTTCTTTTCTTGATTAGCAAAACAAGACCACATCAGTCCCTCTGCTAAACATCCATCACCAAGTATTCAGCTCAAATTAACTGTCTAGGGAACACTTGCAAGTTCTTGACTTCACCTGGGGATACTAGCAATTAAAGCTTATTGCTGTCAGCTGAGAAAGAATTGATCAGAACCTACGGCTGCATGGTTCTGCATGGATGGTTCTTTCTAGTGAGCCACCTAAATAATATTAAAATTGATTTTGTGAAGCATTCTTGGATGTTTTAATAAATGTATAATAACAGTCTATCTATAAGGCCACAGTGTGTAGAAGGATTAAAGCCTGATCAATTTTGACATGCCTTCATTTTAAAATAGGAGCCTGCTTGAAGAAACACAATCTATGCAGACTATAATTACATATATTAAGTTATGCCACAATCTCTTCTGCCACTGACTATGTAAGATTAAAAACATTGCTAGGAATCGGCTTACTAATTAATCAAACTGGCTCATTTCCAACAGCTTTCATTTATCAATTGTACCTCAGATGTACTTTTATAGAAACAGTCAACCAAAGAGGAAAAAGCTACTGCAGCGAAAAGTTCTTTAAGAAAGTGTTTTAAGAAATTCTGAAAAAGTAAAATGTAAATACCTTATTTCCAAGTATCACGGAAAGATGATGAATGAGGGGCACTTCCAAAGCACATCCTATACATGAATGTATACACCACCTACGCTGTTTGCCAAGTGTCATCCACCACAGATAAAAGCAGAGCATGAAATACTCTAAATTTTAAGACTTAGGAAGTTGCATGCCATTAAGCACTTGTGTCACTGAGTTTGTAGAAGACACCTGAAGAGTAGCTATTGCTGGGTAGCTAAGGACTTAAGGCTATGGAAAAATATTGTTAGATTTTCCTTGAAGTTTCACTTTGTAAGACTCCTGCCAGAGTCTCAAAGATGTTATTGGTGTATTCCTGTGCCTGGTAAGCAAATTACCAGCTCTGTGGGGCACTTCACTGACTAAGGTTAAGAACAAATGCTCACATATAACCTAGAAGAAAAGTTTAACTTCTCAAAATGGCATCCCGAGCAGACTCCATGAAGCCACCTGAAAAGATAATAAAAGGCAAGGGATGGCTCCTGCAGCATTCTCAGGTGTAGCAGCTCATGAGGCACTGAGCCACAGCAACACCTCCCTTCTGAAGATGAAACATGTCCCCTGGGGCATGGATGGCCACCTCTTCATTTTCTCTGTACAAAGAGAGTTCAGTAAGCAATATTGTTGATCCCAGGTTGATCTAAAGAATATTAGGAACATAAAGGGGGCGATAATGTAATAAAATCAGTAGTCTTTCAACAAGGTTCCTAGCACAATTTTTGCCGCATTTTTTGTCTGTTAATAAAGGAGTATCTAAGGAAATTAAATGTATGATCAAACAGCTGATAAAAAAGCCCTACTGCCGCAGACAGCAATGCCAAAAGATGTGGTAACCCCTAGCTTTTGGCCTTGGACCTAGAATACTCATAGAGAGACCCTGGGGAAAACACACCTTCCCATTCCTTCCTGTGAAGCAAGAGTTTTGGGCAGATGGGTCAGGGAAGGTGATGAGGCAAGGCAGAAACTAAACTAGAAAATAACTTGACTCCGTAAAGGGAAAACCATTGTATATAGAACATAAAGAAGATAGCCCTTGCAAACAAAGTCAGAGATACACAAGTCCTTTTATGAAGATTTGATTTTTCTCCTACTGAATCCAAGAGGAGTGAGCCTACCAGGGTGCTCTGGAAACTCTCTCAATAGCATATGTGCATATTGACTTGTTTACCAGCTTGAGAAATTGGACCCTGACTGTTCACAGCATGACAGCCTAGGCTGCAAGAAGGTGACACTCTCTTCTGTGTACAGCATAGTTAATCCCCATCTGCCAGTGTGCCTACAATTCTAGCCATCTCCTGAAAAGAGACCAAAAGCCAGGCAGATAATTAAAACACAAGATGTTTTAAAATGCAAAATTTTTTACTCAGGCAAGCAGCTGAAATAATTTTTGCCATTTTGTCTTCTTTTGTCTTCTCTTCCCCAAACATTTGATGGATTTGTTTTCTGACAGGGATATTCAGCAAACATTCATGTTCTATGAAGCGCTTACAGAATATCTATAAAAAGCAGGTCTCAATTATGCCACCACCGATGTTGGCATATGCAGCCTGCACCTTGCCAGTCAGGAGTCACTGCATGTCACACACACTCCCTGAGGAAGTGTGAGAAGGCCAGGGACAAAGGGAAACATCACCAGTGTGAATGGGTACAAAAAGTTTTCCAGGAAGACAGATATATTGCATAATTTGAAGATGTCCATTTGACCAGATGACACCATAAACCTAATCAGCAAGCAGGATCTCCAGTGAACACTTAGTTGGGGAAACACCTAGGATGAACATGAGAAAAGCCAGCACAGGCCAGACTCTCCAGCAAGACCAGGGCCCAAGAACAGATAGCCCCTCTGCCCAGCTTCTCCAGGGAGCAGCAGCAGGTGTGGTTACACAAGGAGATGAGAAGCCTCAGCGGCTGCAGCGCTGGGGATCATGCTGGCGTGGCAGGACAGGCCAAGGGTCAGAGTGGAGCAAGTCCAGCTGCCAGGGACATGTCACTGCTGGCACGCAGCCATGCAGGCACTCCACGGAGGACCTGGATTTTAGGCACATTTAATATCACTGGGCATTTTAGCAAGGGTTTTGCAAAATTGCATTTTCCAGCTGATGTTCCTACAGTGATACCAGGATGGTTCCTGTTTGTTTACCTGCCTATGGCCTAATTACCTGGGAAAATGTTCCTAGCAATGTTACTAAGAGTATTCTTTATTCTTTGAGCCCTTAACACATGGCTAAATTTGACTAAAGCCCCTTCCAAACTCCATAGTCCTTAAAGGCCCTGGAATTTAAACGACAATACCAATTAATTACTTAATATCTGTGGCCCAATTTGAAGCAATTAATATAGCTTCACCTTCATTTATTCAAATTAGACTTCTTCCTGAGTACAGGCTACGTAAAACACAAGAGATTTACAGAGATGACCTGGGTATGAATGATCCCAGGACAATTAATTTTTTTTCAAATGCTTACTGAATTACATATGTATGCCACATAATAAATTCAATAATGTCAGAAATTTCATCTCCGTGGTAAAAGTGCCCTGACATAAGGACTGTTCACGTTCCCCGAATGCATCTATTTGTTCACAAAAGAAATCTCCAGTTACATCCTTCCTTAGAAGCTGTCCTCCAGCACAGGAGAATTAAAATCCCTTCATTTCCTAGTGAGAAGATTTTGTGACACGGAAATCCGGAAAGAAAAAGAAAAGCTCTTATATTCTTTTTTGTTGTTGTTGTTGCTTGCAAAATCTAATAGTTACTATATATGCGCATTGAGAGAGGGAAATACTGTTCTTCTGTCTCTCTCTTTTTTTAACAAGGCTGCTTTGCCACAGCAGTGAGATTGATGTAAGCACACAACAATTCACAGTGTCCACAGGAGACCTGGTACATGATGGAGGACATCAGGGTGAGTGGAAGAAGTCACCTGTGGACACTACAGTCCTGCTTTAAGCAAAACCTCCCAAAAAAAAAAAAAAGACCCCACGTTTGACTCCTGTTGTGTCAAAGTCCCTTTACCTCTCTCTGCCTCAGCATTCCTGCCTCTCAGGGTCTCACAACATGATGATGAAATTTGATTGATTGATTGATTGATTGATTGATCGATTGATTGATTTGTTCATCAATGGGCTGGAGTACCTCCCTTATGAGGACAGGCTGAGAGAATAGGGGTTGTTCAGACAGGAGAAAATAAGGTTTCGAGGAGATCATATTGCACCTTCCAGAACCTGAAGGGGGCTACGAGAGAGATGAAGAAGGACTTTTTGCATGGGTCTGAAATGAGAGAGGGGGGCTTTAAACTGAAAGTGGGCAGGTTTAGATTAGTTATTAGGAAGAAATTCTTTCCTGAGATGGTGGTGAGACACTGGAGCAGTTGCCTGATCTGTAGAAGTGTTCAAAGCCAGGTTGGATGGAACTTTGAACAAGCTGCTCTAGTATAAAGTGTCTATGTCTGCATATGGCAGAGGGGTTGGAACATTGGGTCTTCAAGGTTCCTTACAACACAAAAGATTCTATGATGATTCGATGAATATCATTAAGGTCCACCCTTCAGCTGGAATCATCAGGACTCTCCTCATGAGCAGGACAAAGCCCTTTGTTAATGCACTCTTTTGACACTTAACTACCCAGCAATGAGCCATCTGAAGGAAGCAGCTTGGAGGGGTTATTCTCCAAAACTGCAGGAACTTGATTGACAGGAATTCTCATCCCTTAACTGTCCCTTACATCTCTTCCTCATGCACAGTCATGGGGATCTGATGGGCACTGTACTCTCTGGAGAGGTTCAAAATGGAGATGGAGGCAGCCAAGGAAAGCAACTCTTCCAAGCTCCTGGCAATACTGCTGCAATCTGCAGGAAACTCCATAGGGCTGTGGAAGAGGAGTGAGAATCAGAAAGTTCCTTGCCTACAAGACAGAGGCACTGTGAGACTGAGGATAATGCACAGGAGGGAGCATGGGGAGAGAATACAGATGGGTTTTGTGAAACTGTCCTCTGCTATTTATCAACTACTGCTAAAAATTCTGTGTTTAAAATCTTCTTAAACTGGAAACTGTCTACCAAAGGTAGTCTGAGGGCAGCTCTCCTGTTTGCCTTGAAACGCTAATCTGCTCTCAAGACAAGGAAAACATATAAAACAGATTTTACAATTAGGCAGGTAAAAGCTCCTTCCCCTGCCTCTTGTTCAAGTGGGAAAACTAGATAAGACACACACTGGGGGGCCCATGTAGATGCTCCAGGCTGGATCAGGTTTCCCTCTCAGTGGTGTGGGGTTGGGCTTGTGCCCAACCATGGCTCTGCCATCAGAGAGGGGCACATCCTGGCCTCCTGACCCGCGAGGGGGTGAGCCTCCAGGGCAGCCAGGTTTCAGCATTCAGACATGTGAGGAGGAGCACAAAGAAGCCATTTATGCTGCTGCAATTGCAACATTAGATTTCAGTTTTATTCCCAAACATGAGCTGAGCTCTCAGTCATAGACGGGCTTTTTAATCAGCCCTGGCAGAGATGAAAAGCCCAAGAAAGAGAGGCAGTGTCTGTGCAAGAACAGCTCATTTACATTAAATAATTATCCTGAAGGGGAAAAACAGCAAGGGAGTTAATTTTTTTAATTATAAAGAAGTAATTGCAGTCTGAAGGAGTATATAGAGTCCTAGTTTTCCCTGTAAGTTACCTATTTGCAGTAAAACCAAAACAGTAGGTCTGAGAGATAAGAAATATCTGTTTGTTATTATTTTGAAAACAGGGTGTTGTATGAGAAGAAAGATGGGGAAATACTTCTGCATTCCCAAAAGGCTGCTGCTTTTATGTCTTCTCTGCACAGCAGGATAGAAAATTGGTATCGCAAACATAAATGCTAAAAATACAAGAGCTGACACAGAAACACATTCTGTAATCTGTTAGGAATGACTCTGTCAATGAATGTCTGTGTGTGTGTATGAGAGAGCAACACAGCATTCTCACACAGAGGTATCTGACTGCTGCACAAACTGCTTGTGCAACCTGCTACGTGCTTCCTCTTCTTTGATACTGCTGATTTAGGAACAAAGAGAAAGGATTCAACTCAAATATTTCCCCACAAAAATTACTTTTGAGCTGAGATTAATAATAATAATAATTGTACCAAATCCCCAAATTAGGAACTTTCTATTTCATTTGCAGGCATTAATGATGGGGGCTGCAATCTCTTCTGGTCGTTTTGGATTACTCCCCTGGATGGAGCTGAAGTCCTCCTGGCACACACCACAAGAGCATAGTTTTTTAGAATATGAGCATTCCACTGCAGGCTCTATTGCTTCCACCAAGGAAAGTGCCAAAATCTGTGAGATCCTGCCTGTTCCTCCTGCAGAATCAGGAGGAACTCACTGTGGCTCCTCAGCAGAGAGCAGTGAGCACACTTTAGCTTTACATGGGGAGCTGATGGGCCAGCCTGGGAGATTACCAGCAGCACATTCAGTGACAGCATGAAGGTGGCAGAAGAGAGGGAGCTCCTGTGCTCCCTGCTGACCTGAGCAGTTGCTCTACATCCCTGGCCAAGCCATGTGCCTCAGGGCCACCAATGAGGACCTAGAGGCACAGCAACCTGCAGCACCTCAGAGTGCCTGGCTCTCCCAAGCCTCTCTCCTTCCTGGGCTGTAAAATTACAGGTGTGCCTTATTTCTGTTCTGAAGAGGTCTACCTCCTGCTTTTAACCTGCATCTTCCTGTGTCTTCTCATCCTTGATTAAAGACCTGCTTGGTAAATGTACCTCTAGCAATTGTGACAGCTTAAACTTTGAAAAATATTATTTCACTTTGAAAAGGGAGGGAAGTGCAGTCATAGGAGAGGCTGGTAGAAGAGAGAGGCTGGAGAGAACAGGCATGGCAATGGTCACTGGTGGGACAGGGCAAGGAAGGATTCCCACAGCCAGGAAGATGGGCAAAGAAACAAGGCTGGACTTCCCCATGAGAGCACATTCTGCTTTGCCTGTCACCAACACCAAGTAATAGCATGGTTTATCAATTCACATAGCCTGACCTAATTTTTTCACTGGTAAACCATCTGAAATTCTGGTTTCTATCTGTAAGCAAAAGGAGACTGTGAGCTGACAGTTAGACACCACCTTCCTGTGATGATCAAAATGATTGCTGCTGAGATCACAGCAAACGTAATTAATACAGAGCTTTTGTGTTGCATACGGTTGCAGAAAAATAGATAAAAAAATTATAACCTATACAATTACAGAATAAAATTAACAACATTAATTCCTTTGTATGCCAATTCTAAAATATTCTTGCTGTCTTAATTTCCCAGTATATCTCCTTTTCAGGCCCTGCAAGCTACTATGTTAGAAAATTTAAAGTCTTACAATAGCAGATATACAAATTAGACTGTAGTGTTCATCTATACAAATGTCACTGGAACGTGACCATCAGGAACACTGATTTACATCTACAGCTCTAGAAAACGGATTTGGTGTCATGAACTGTGTCAAGTACCCAAGACAGCATAGCAAAAGTTAATGTGCATAATACATTAAGCTAATGGGATTCAGTCAAGGGTGAATATGTCTCTTTGGGCTAAGAAAGCATCAAGTCTGCTCACGTCTTCTGAATGCTCTGCAGCCCGCTGAGTGCTTCTGCTATGGGCATGAATGTGAAACCAGAGCAGGAGAGGAAAAGATGCAGGGCATATCTGAGAGAACAGGGATGAAAAGGTGTCAGAGAATACTAAAAAAAACCCCCAACACTCTTCAGCAGGAAAAAAAAAAGCAAAACAAAAAACAAAAAACAAACCCCCAAAAAAACCTCCAAAGTTTCCTCTATATACCTATATCAAATCCAGCCTTGAAAGGCTGACCACTACCTTGAAAGGATATGCTAAAAATGGCCTTCTTTAAGGTGAAGAGAATTGAAAACAGCAAACTTATTTTTGATAAACGTGGGTGAAAAAAGTACTTCCCTCTATTCCTTTAGACAGATAATTTCCTCCTACCTCTATTAAAAGTTAGTAGGGAAATAAGTTCAAAGAAAAGACTGAAAATTAAATCTGAACAGTAAAGATAAATACTATTGATTTAAAGGGCTGTATTTTAACCTCAATTTGTAGTATTTCTACAGATTAATAGAAACAGCACCATGAACACCACCACCTCCCCAGTCCTTAGCCAAGGCTTCAAACAAGCTCTTCCTTGGCTTTGTCCTCTTCCTATAAGGAAGCAAGGAAGGAGGAGTTTACCTTTACTTATAAGCAGTGAGGCAAACACACAGAATAGTCCAGAGCACAACCAAGTGCCTCCTGCAAACTCTCTGCTTAAAAGGACTGAATTGGAACTTGTCTTCAAACATCTACACGTACTTTTTTAGGTCAGCTCTTAACACTAGAGCTTCTCAGCTGTTTTATATGTTAATATAGAAATGTGTTTCCTCTATGGCTTGACTCAAGACTTTCTTTTATGGCAAGGCATTTTAATTCAAGACTTCCTAATTTTTCCATTATTCTTAAAGAAACTGAATTTGAAAAGCTGAGGAAATTCTTGTTCATAATGTGTGAGATAAACCATGGGTAAAACTCCCAGCAGAGAATATTCATTTAAGAATTAGTAGGCCCCTCCAAATGTCCGTGTTTTTTATGTAGGTGTCTAAGTTCACTATGTCTTCAATGCCAGCTCCTTGCATTCACATTCTTTCTTCTGGGAATCTCCTGTTTTGTCCACATCCTACCAGCCCACTCAGATGTGCCTCTGCTTTCCCCTCTTTGGCTGCCAGTCTGATCTCAGGCACTTGTACCTCTCCTGTGCCATCCTGCATGCTGGAGCCTTTCGGGAAAGGTTTTTGTCACACAGTGCCGCCACAAAGATGTGTAGGATACACAGGACAGGAGAGTATTCTCAGGCACAACAGATTCACTTTCACATGGGATTCACAAATACTCAATCTGTGCAGTTTTTTCCAGTGGAGAGAGATATTTAGTGGGCAGTGCTTTCCTGAGCGCAGAAAGGTCAGAATAAATTAAAATATTATAATATTCTAAGCTAAACACTAACTGATCATTGGTCTGCAATGTAGTTGCATATCTATATTCTTAAATATTGGTGTAAAATAGTTGTCAGAAAAATGGTTTTCTCTGAAAGATGTGACACACAATCAGCAACCTCTTCAAAAACTCAGGAAAAGCTTAAAACATGATCTAGCAGCCAAATTCTAGTCACATTTTAAGGGAAGATGGAGATAGCAGAACTGAGACAAGATATGAAATATTCAAAATACTTGGAGGATTTAAGCAGTAAAACTTCTTTGTCAGCAGAAGATATTAAATCGTAAAGGTCCAGATTATGCTGCACAAAGTCTTGTCCTGGAAGAAGATCCACAGAAATAAATTAAAGGAAAGTAACAGGACTATTCAAAGGCTTCATTATTTTTCACCAGAAGGATGCAAGAAGACTGGTCAGTCTCTAATAAAGTTGATTTCGTTCTTTCCCCTTATTCCAGAGATTATTTGCAAAACTGTAATCACTCGCACAGGCCGGTATTTAATTAAAACCCCAATACTGAACTAATATCAATATGGGTCATGGTCTGAATGGCATCAAAGTCTGAAACAAGAGAAGAAATGAACTGTGGTGAATTAGACCATCCTCTAAACAAAACCTGGGCAGAAATTGTAACCCCCAGTGAACGCTGGGCGCAGGAGGAAGCACCCAAGCATGATGGCAGGATGGGTTAAGTTCTTGCCACTGGACTTGGGTGAGTAGCTCTGTGTTCAGAGGCAGGCTACCCTTCAGCTTCCTTCTATCCCTACTGAATCTCCAAATTAAATTCAATCCTTATTACAGGCGGTCACGCACAAATAAAACCCAGCTGGAAGACAGCAAGTAGCAGAAGATCTTTCCTGGAAACAAACACATCCTATTTTAGTGGACCATTGTTGAGACTAATGCCCGATGTACAAGGAAATGAGCATGAGATAACATTTTCAAAATAGACCGCGACACTTCTGCCGCATCGGGTCCATGGCATTCTGATGAGTAATGCCCGTCCTTATCAGGGCGCCGTGTGATTCATGCCCAGGAGCCACGCAGGGTGCAAATGCCAGCCAGCAGAGCCCTGCCTGCCCTGTTATTACACGGGGGCAGCACTGGTGGTGGCTCCACAGATGCCCCACACCAGGGCCGTGTCCCCCCTCCAGAAGGCTGTGTCTTCACAGCACAGCTACAGCTGGAGCCAGCACAGAATCCAGGAAGATTGCACTCATTTAAAACCCCCTTCCTCTGGAGAGAGCCCTTCCACGTGGCCGAGCATGGAGTATGAGGTGCTGCAGAGAGAGGAGTCACAGGCCAGAGGCCTGTGGAGAAGGGGAGCACAAGCAGAAGGGTGGAAACCATATTCAGCAGGACTCTGTCGTCCTTGCACTGATAAACCGCCTAGAAGGTCTAGCACCAAACCCTCATACGAATTGTGTCTTCATGGAAAGCAGAGTGATGTTGAAATACTCATAGCAGCCCACATTCCATGCTGTGAGTAGAAAGAAAATAATTCAAGGTATGAGAAAAATCAAGACATCTTCTGATTAGAAGGACTTGATTTGTGTTTTCAGTGTCACATGTTCTTATTGTCAAAGTGTACAGTAGCAACAGCAAAATTTTTGGAAAAAAAATTGCTTACATCAGAATAGTTATTTATTTTCTTATTAATTTATCTGGATAGATAATATCCAATTTCTCTGGATAACAAATCAGGAAAAATATCAACACCTTTTTTCTAAAAAAACCCAATTCTTCCTCATTTAAGCGCCTTCCAAGCATTTTCTTCTCTCATTTCCCTCTCATTTCCCTATCATCCCAATACAAAAATTAATGTGGAAAGTAAGGAAAATAAAATATTGTATCTAAATAGATGGAGAACTGCTTGGTTCCTTTCACACCCAATCAGGATCTTGGAGTAGGGTGGAGGGAGATGGAAGCAGCTCAGTCCAGGTTAGTTGTGCCACATTATGCTCAGGAATAATTTATTACTTGAAAAAAGTTACTAGGTAAAAGGAATTTCAGGGTATACCCACAGCCTTTACAACCCTATACTGATCTTCATGAATCATTTCCTCTGAAGTTAAAGAGATGAGGTACACAATCATATCATTGCACACGCTTGTATAAAAGGTACAAAAGGCCTTTTCTTTTAAAGTTAATAGCAGGAGAATGAAATAATCTCTTCTTTTTTTACAGGAGAATAGTTTCATTGTTCTGCCCACATACTTTATTTGTTGATCTGACATCTGTAATAGTGAAGTGGAAGAGGAAAGGGAAGCGGATGAGAGAAATAAGTGAATTAAAATATTTGGGATAAACTTTTAGAGAACACTATACGACTATGCTTGAGTAAACTTGACGTGATCTAAGTAATAGCACAAAAAAATCAAACATTGAAGGAAAATGTCCCCTCTGATCTGGTTGCAAACACTGACCTCTCTCATACCATCACCCTTCCAACAGTGTTATTCTAATTTGCTTCTAAGGTTGTTCCCTGAAGACCTAATTCCCCTTTGTGCGTAGACAAAATTTCCACTGCTGCCTCTGAGAGTTGTTTCTTACTAGAATATGTTTGTTTCTGACAGCAGCTCCTTGTGCTGAGTTAACTCTTTCAACTCAGATTTGGTTCCTCGGTTTTAGATGCTCCATGGGGTCCATGCCATACTGCTGTGGACACTGCTGAAAGTGTCAACTCTTTGGCAGGGCTAGGGAGCTTTTGTCCCTGTCTCCAACACAGAATCCAGGTGAGGGGCAGCCCCATGGCTTTGCAAGGGAGGAGAGAGCCTTTACATCTCAATTCTGCCAGAGAACCAATGCTGGCGTCTCCAAGCCCCCACAGCCAGGGGTTGAGCACCCTCCTTCAGGGACATAACACAGAATGGGGCTGTCTGGAGGGCTAGCAGCCACCTGACTTGGTGGCCCTACTCCTGTCACCAGGCAGTGGAATTTGTACTGGAGAGGAGGAGGCTGAACTGCATGTAAAAAAACATACCCCAAGATTTGCAAAGTTCCTCTGATGAAGGCAACAGTCCTTGCATTCCTTCCTTGTGCCAGGGACTTGTTGCTGAACCAACAAGATTTAGGACCTTGAATAGCAAGTTAGAAGAATTTGGCACTGTGCAAGGAAGCCCTTCAAATTTTGCCAGTATTCCTCAGCAATGTCTCTGCTTGTTAAATATTTTCTGGGTGTAATGCAAGGGATAGGCTAATTACCACATACATTTTTATGTGGACCAGCTGTCTACTCTATCTGCTGTCAGAAATGAAAAGACCTCTGGGAGTTCCTCTGAGAAAACACATTTTGTCTTCTAGGAATAGAATGGTGTTCTTTTAATATCCCCTTCAACTGTAACTCATTTAGCTTATAAATCTTGACAACAGAGTCTGGCCACTAATGTACTGTTTTCTTATCCTAAGCCTTTTTTTCTCTCCTTCCTCCTTGGATACCTTATACTCTGTGTTTAATGTGAGACACAGCTGTCTCTGCCAGCAGGAGTTCACATTCTAAAAATCACCAAGATTTATGCAACAGGTGTTCTACTAACCCACTGTGATAACATTTTCTTCATGCAACGAAACAATACACTGGGCTGGGATGAAAAATATATCAAATTAAAAGAAGAAAAGGTTTGCTGCCTGGAAATAAGGCTTGGCACAACTTCAGCTTAAGAGCCGAGTTTTTCTTTTTGTCTTATGGGAAACCTAAATAGCTTCCATATAAGTGGATGGGTGAAAATAGGCAGGTAGAATATAAGTAAAGGATTGACAACTATGGGACAAGGCTTAGTAGCAGGAGGATATTTGGGAAGATTTTAATTTTTTTTTTAAATATATGCATCTGTTGCTCCAATGCCACTTTTTTGAATACTCTGGGTACACTTACCAAACAACAGAAACAAGGCGACAGACCAATGCATTTCAACCTCTTGCAACTTTCAGTTCCATAATATTTTTCCAGTCCATGGTATGTAGAGCTTTGTATAGAAACTTTTAAGTCTAGTGGCTTTTGGTTTTTTTCTGGTAGTCCCATTTTGAAGATCCTTCAGTTACCCACAGACACAAGTTTAAAACCATGGTTTGAGTCAAACAAGCCACATGACTGATAAAAGCTCCTCACATCCCTAAAAAGCAAAACCAGCTTCAAATAATTTTTAAATACATGTTGTGTGTATACAGTATATGTATATATAATGTAGAATGTCATTATATTTAGGCATGTGATACATAATATTAAAGGAAGAATGCCCCTGCTGCCAGGTGGTTGCAGAGAGAGGAGCACTTTAAATGTTTTATTCAGTGCTGTAAAAAAGCATTCAAAATTTCATTCAGTATGTATGTAAGAGACAGAATGACACTTGGTACTCAAGCTTTCAAATGGATCAGATTAACTGTCCCTCAGGAGACAGAGTTATGAGCTCAGGAAATGCTTGAGCACTTATCTGCATGCTTTCTTCTGACAATGCGTTGGGAGGCAGAAAGTGGGGACAGCAAGAAAAGCAACCATTTCACAGGGGAAATACACAGTACAAAAAATGGCACTCGAGTTCTGGGAGTGGGATCCTGCACTTCACACCTAAAAGGAAGATGGATTTGATAGCTCAAAACCCTTTGCAAAGAGGACTTTCAGTCTGGACACACATACCCAAGGCAAATGCCAATTGAATGGCCTTAATTCACACTCAGGAGTAAGACCACACACCCCTGAGAGCTTTGTGGTTCTTAAGACAGGTGGAGCATTTCACCCTGCCTTCTCTAAATAGATTTTTGATGAGAAATTCCAAGCGGAGACATAAGTCAAAATAGAAAGTTGAAAAAATCTCAACAGTCATGATACAGAAGAGATAAGACAGCACTGATCATGACCATACACGTCTTCTCAATGCTAGTAACATATTTGAACTACAAAATCTTGAATATTTTGTTTAAATCAGAGGATTCACTATCAAGGCACGTTTAAAAAATGTGTCAAATAGCTGTGACTAGGGCAAAAATAAAGAAAGGATTTTTGAAGTCCAGGCACTTCATTTTACTGTCTTGTGGACAGCCAATGGAAAACTGTAGTGCCAAGAAACTAAGCACAGTCCAACCTGGAAAATCACTGTGCAACTTCAAATTTATCTCATATCCCTTCCTCGATTACAGCTGATCTGTCAGTAAGACAAACCTACTGCCTTTCAGCAGGCACAAAGGAAGCAAAAACCTCCAAGGGTTACTGTGCACCTGAACAACAGTATCAATAAGCTCCTGAGGGAAATAAAAAGAGCCAGCCAAATGTTGACTGTGAGGGTTTAAAACTCTGTTGAAACATGTGTTTCACATTCAGGCTTTTCCTGTGAATTAGCTTGCTGTTCTGAGGGCACTGAAGATACATGAGAAAGACTTCAAGTCCTAAAATGAATGGAGGGATTCTATTTGTTAATACTGTTCCACAGCACCCTGAATCCCTGAGGATGAATAATACCTGCCCGCATATGTGACAATTACTCTTGTGATTTGGGATTGACAATTACTGTGCCTCCTTGCTAATCATGGTGCAGCCATCAGCACCAAAAGCATTCAGCACTGCACGTTGCATTATTAAGACCACCTTTGTGTTTCTGTGATGATCAGAGGTGGCTGTGGACTGCTTTCAGAATAAAATTTGGGGCCTTCAGATGTGTGAAACGCTGAGACTTCATGCTGCCAGCATCAGCACAACCAGCATGGTGGCAGCAAGAAGCTGCCAGCTGCCTGACAGTGCCAACAGTGGCATCCCTTGTAGGAGGCCACAGGTGGGTACTTCTTTCCCACTACGTGGTCAGACTCTCTGAGGCTGCCACAGGCAGCTGCGATGCCAACAGCCCACCACCCAGCCTGCCAGCAGCCACCCTGCCCCTATGGCCATGCTGGGACGGTGGGCACCATCCCTGCACAGGGTGTGCTGCAGAAGATGCCCAGCCAAGCCCTGCTGCTGTGGGAAGGTCATAATGCACAAGCACAGCTGTTTCCTGGCAGCTTCCAGCACCACCAGCTGACAAGGCAGGTGGGATGCCCAAGAAGGTCCAGCTCGTGGCATCCCATCAGTAGCAGTGCAGACCCATAGCTGCCAGGTCCTCCCGCTGCCTAAGATCAGTGTAAATGGAAGCTCTCTGACCAAAGATAAGTTCATTCCTGCAAGGAACTGTATTCCTACACAATGCAAGGGCAGCCAGAGGTGCCAGAGGTTTCCCTTATGCTCAGTGCAGCAAGCACTGTGCTTGGAAGCAGCTCGGCAAGAGGCCGAGCCCTCCCCAGGGCTGCCTTTTCTGCCTTTGGAGAGGGAGCACACCCTATGTTATCCCCTTGAATCTCATCTCCCTTTTAATTAGATTTTCTGCCTTCAGCTAACAATTATTGCTGTAGGGCCATGGCCTTTTATGGTTGCAGTGCAAAAGGCCGAGCAGAAAGTCCCATGTGGCTCCAGGAAGATGTTCAGATGGATGCCCTGTCAGGGAAACAGCTGGGAATATTATTTGGAAGTGGCTCACCCAGGAACCACCACCAGCTGACATGCTCCCCTTCTACTTTTAGCCCCTCAAATCTCTGCCCTCCGGACAAGCAGGGAGATATTGACTCCAGCTTCTGCAGGAGCACTCCCACACCAGGGTGGAGATGGGACAGGCATGCTTCCCTCTCAGATGTCTGACAGCCAAGGGGGACCAAGCATCTGCAGCAGGAACAGTTCTAGGACTGGCTAGGGTCTGTTTGCACTAAATGTGTCTGGACCCTGATGAACACTGGAGAAAACTCAGCCCTGCTTTTTTCACTTGTCCTGGCACTGCCAGCCCCACATATGCCAAAACAAGAGGGCATGTGGGAAACCTGTAAAGGATCCAGTGAAGAAGGAGCCTGACTCACCACCGCAGCTCCTAATAGTCCTAATGGCAGCAATACAGAGCATGGGGGAAACAGGGCAGCGAAAATAAATAGCTCTACTCTAGAGGAAGTTCTGAACATTTTAGAGCTTGCAGCTGGGCAGCTCTTCTGGAAAACATTTTAATACAGGGAACTAAATGTTTTCCCTGGAAGTTTGTACTAAAACTGGATCTCTTGAGAGAGAGGATGCATCCTTTGAGTGGTAATTTGCTGATGCTATTTCAAAAGTGTTGAGGTGGATCATGTACAACTTCTCTCAGCATCTCAGTCATTTTAATTTTTATGCTCTGCATAGTGGGGATGGGCTTGTTCCAAGCTTTTGCAGCTCATAACACAGCAGTACTACACTGGCTTCTCAATGTTAATACAAAGACAAAACTCTGCAGCAGAATCACTTCTGCACTAACATGGAAACTTCATTCCAACGGGTAATCAATCCTGAACTACTCTGTTTTATCAGGTCACTCCCCTTTGGGAAACCTCTCCCTCTCCATAACAAACAGTGCACTTCAAACACAAGTCCATCTTCCTAACAGAGGAATGCATGATAGGCTTCCTTCTGTCTTTTTGCCATGTGATAATTGATTAGCCATTGGGCAGTCATATATTTAAGTCCTTTTAATACTTCTGGAAGAAGCAAGATTTCTCACAGACATGGTATATGATACTACAGAGCCTACAGTTTTAAGTAACTAAAGATATTTGTGACTGGGGATGGGAAATGATGATGGTAACTTGGCTGCAATGTTCAAGGGTCACTAAGGATCTGAAGGTCTTTTGCTCAGAGATTGTTGCCTCTCCAGACTGCTCTTCCATGACTCACTCCACAAACCAAGCTCATTGCCACAGCCAGGAGGAAATGATTCATAAATACTGACCTTTCCCCTTGCCACCCCTGCAAAATGAGGTCTGTGTATAAGCACTCACAGAGCTGGAGCCATGGGAATTACAACTAGATAAACCATCCACTGACGGCAACATCACGCAACCACTTCCTTGCCTGTGCTAATGGTGGAGATGTTTGCCGTGAGCCGGGCACACTCACAGGAGAACGTAACTGGGGCAAAACAGATAAATTAGGCAAGGAGAAGGTGACTCAGAATAGGGGAGGTTGAAAAGGAAGGGTCAGAGCTGTCTGAAATCCCTCCGTCTCCTCTTTGCAGATATAAGTCAATGTCTCATAGAAAAATTGACAGAGTTAATAAAACTGATATCCTTCATGACACATACAGTCTATGGGATTCACAGCATCATATCAGCAGTCATTAAAGAATAATATTGCTTTTTTTATTATTTGCAACTTCCTCAGGGCACAGGATGTCCAGCCTTAGGTTTGCAGCCTATCATCGACACACTGCACAATCATGAGGCGATGAGGGGTTGGGACCCAAAGCACGCTAAGCTCAAGGAGTGGGTACAGCAGATGACAGGCAAATGCAAGAGGGAAGGATGGATACCTCTTGGTCTCCCTTGTGAGCCATCCTCATGACCTAGGAGGTCCTCCCCACTTCTTGGCAGACCTCTCATTGCAACTGCACAGTTTAAGCATCCCAGAATTCATTTCAGCCAAATAAAAAGAAAGACAAAGGACCTAGGCTTTTAATTTCTTTATCATACCATTTTGGGCTTTAACTCTATTCAGCAGAGCAGTATTCCCAGGTCTTGCAGCATGTCTCATACAGTTATCACCAGAAATGCCTAATTAGACTAGCAGGAATGTCACCAGGACCTGGTAAAAGAGACTTGTTCCTTAGCTTTAAGTCCATACTTCTGTGAGGAGTTGCCACAGAGGAAGACAGTAATGGCAAACTGTTCATTCTCCTTTAGGGAGAGCTGTCTCTAATGATATGGCATCTAGCTATAAGTTGCTCTTTATGTACCAGACATAGCAGAACCTCCACCTTTGGACACAGTGAGTGTGGACTGAGGGTGTAACAGCCAATGTGCACTCACAGGGAAAGGCAGAGTCTTTAGAGGTGGGACTTTTCTTCAAGTTGAAGCACTAGGGCAGCCCCAGCTGCAGCTCATAGCTGTGGCCAGCCTGCAGTGGGGTCAGCAGCCAGTCCCCAGTGTGGCAGGCTGCCATGGGTGCTGCTGTGCTGGAGTTCAGGGTGGCAGCCCCCCAGCATTGCTCTGGCTTGTCCCCAGGCAACCAGCTCCCTGACTAAGTCCTACAGGTGACAGCATGAGGGCATGGACTTGGAGCAGGGTAGGGCATGCAGGACCATGCAAAGGCAGATTAAGGACCTGCTCTTGCTCCCAGCACCCTGTGACGAATCTGGACTTCCACGTTTTTCCCTCCAGCAGTGACAGTGTTTTTGCAAAGGAGGCAGCAGCTGTGAATCCACCCCAAGTGTGGGTGCACAGGGTGCTGGCTGCCCAGGAGCAGTCAGCTGCCTGGCAGAGCATCCTCAGGCAGCCACGTGGGTGGGACAGTGCCACCTCCTCTTGGCCCTCCTCAGTGGCAAACACCCCCCTGCACAGCTTTCCTCGTAGGCTGCGTGGGACAGCGTGTCAGGGCTTGCAGGCAGACTCAGCAACAGCATAAATACAACTCTGGTTGCAAGGGCTGGCACAGAGGCAGGGAGAGCAACAGAGGAGAAGACAGCTCAGTAATTATGCTGCACAGAGAAAAGAATTGCTGTTGGCAAGCAGGCAGAGGTACTGAGATAAGCCAGGCTTCATGGTTTAAGAGTTTTGGGGAACCAGTGACCAAGAGCAGCATTTCAGCTGCTTGGTGCTATATAGACCCATCTCTACCAGTATGACAGAGGTTTACCTTCCTCTGTGATGTCCTTAAAGCACGTTCTCAACTCCAGCATCCTGCAGAGAAATGCAAGTAAAGAGAAAGAAAGTAAACTTTCATCATTTTTGAATAATACCTATTTTGGTGCCGCTGACAAATTTTGAATTCCCAGAGACAATTGGAAAAGTAGAACTGTGTTGAAATGGCTGCTAAAGACCTGGACCCAGGCCAGTTGTGCCTTCAAGGGTGCACAACTGGGTACCATGTGCCAATAAAGCTCTTTCTTCATTATCTAAACAAGCACTGGAGCTTCTTCTGGGACCAAGAGGACTCATTTCTCAGAAATCATCCTATCAGAGGGGGAATACCCCAATATCTGGTCCTTTTCCCTTTTGGTGCCTTCACCTCCTCCCAATAACTGACTACTAAAGCAAACTATGACAAATGCAACTGATTTTTTTTAAAAAAATCTTTTTCATATAAAATAGAAATTGACTAGGATCCCAAGCTTTTACTTTTGAGCACAGATTTCCTAAAGGGACAAGTCCTTCAGTGAAGTCAGTGAAATTCTGTCAAAGATTTCAGCAGTGCCATAATTACACCACTAGAGCTTTAGTCTTTATTTTCCTGAATGCCCCATTCACTCTAGCTATTCTAAATTTTTGGAAAATTTTAATCACTGCTGTTAGCATGGCAAAGGTGGCTGCACCAGAACCACTGGGGTCGAAGGGATCTCCATGGGTGGTGCCTATCTGAGGGAAGCCAGGTCTGGTCTTCACTAAAGCTTCCACCAGTGTGTTTTGCAGTCTCTTAGAAAGACTCCCTCAGATGTGGGCACTATCTGATTACGAGGCCGGGGAGGGGCAGTGAGAGGCCTTGGTGTCCCATATCCTCCAGGCCTTTCATGGAGCTGCTGTGTTTGAGGTCACTGTTTCTTGAGCCATTTCACTAATGTGTCGCTCCCACCAAAGGACCGAGGCTCTCCCTGTGCCCCTGGGTAATGCTGAGGCTGAAGGGAAAATGGTAAACCATGGCGTGTCCTTCCCTCTGGGCCAGCCTGAGATCAAATTGCCAAGGAGGCCAAGCTGTAAGTCAGAGGAAGGAGGGTGAGTTATGCAGCCCACTCCACCATCCACTTTCCATCAACATGCCAGCAACAAATCCATCCTCTGCAGAACAGCCTTGCAGGGTGCCAGGGGACCAGAGAGGAGGAATCTCGGTGTGTCCATCGGGGTCTCACCTCCTTTGTGGGCAGCTGGGCTCTGGCACCTGCCATGGAGCCCTCTGTGTCCCATCATGCCCATGAGCAACCTGGGGTAGGGCATTTCCACTCCTGTGCACGCCTCCATGCATGCTGAAGTACAGGTGGTAATTTCTCCAAGCAGAGTAGACTCCAGAGCTTTGAAATCATTCAATATGAAAAATTCAAACACTTCCTATGTCCTGAGCTGCAAGATGTAAAAATATGATGGCTTGTCAAGGGTGCAGTTACTGAACATCTCTGGCTGCTGAACAGGCTATTTTTTCCTCATTCCTAGCACTGCACTTGCACGTGTTCTGTGAACATGAAGGAACTGAACACTCTGAGTAGGTTGTGTGCAAACCTGGGGGCTGGAGATCACTCTGAAGCTGCTGACAAACTTAAGAGCAAGGTGTATTGGAGAAAGGAAGCGAAGTATACCAAAAAAAAAATGAGCTTTCCTTTTCAAAAAGCCAGTAAGGGATGTAAAGGGCTGGAGAAAAAGAGATAGACTTTATAAAAGCCGAGGATTTTATGAGTGAGAATGGGCAGTGATTAATATTGCACTGCACTCACTGCAGTTCTGAGCTATTCAGCCCACTGGGATTGTAGCATCTATAGCAACACTGCTAAATAGACCAGAAAGAGTAAATTTCAGGTACAGCTTTCCAGTGTCATGTAGTCAACATCTGGGAGCTGAAAACAGCTGTATCTTGGCATGCCTTTGTGCACAGGAGCAGGGTGGCCCTCATGAGTGGCCCCAAATCTGGGCTAGCCCTGCCAGCTCCAGAGAACGCTGCGCTGTTAGGAGTTAGGCACCTGCATAAGAATCACACTGAACAAGATCTGGCTTGCATCACAAACTGGGAATTCTGTGTTACAAAAGCACTTTTCTTTTCCAAGTGGTATATACAAACACTGCCACCCTGACCTGTCCCAGGCTACAGGTCAGTGAGATACTGGATTTTACAGCAATTCTGTGAGGTCTAGGCTAAAGAAAGGCCACACACACAGTAATGGAAGACCCTTTAACAGTGTCACATAAATATCCTGTGCTTTTAGGCCATTCCTGCCTTTGAGTGCACCTTAACTCTTGCCTGCAGCAGAAGGGCAGCAGTGGCAGCAGCAAAGGCAAACCAGCTTTCATCTCAATCAATCACATGTGGAAAGCAATGCTAGCAGCTGTGAGAGGGGGAGCACCATCCCATCTCCTGAATGTCTATGAATGCTTTTCAGTGACTGCAACAAAGGTGTGGTAATAAAAAAGACCTTCCTGAAGGACACTAGTGCAGCAGTGCTATTGTAGAGCTTTGCCTACCAAGTACCCCTGGGCCAGCTCGGCGTAGATGGTGACAGCTGAATTAAGAGCAAGCTCCAGCTATGCCAGAATTTCATTTTACAAGGGCAAATCTGATAGAGGATGGCGGCTTACAGACTGAGAGGATGTAGCTGTGGCTGCTCCAGGGCTACCATACCTTTAGGAGACACTGGCCTCATCAGTAAGGCACACAGAGTGGGTGGGGGAGCAGCTGCTGTCATCGCGGGTCCCACTAAATGCTCAACTCAGAGATGAAGAAAAGAAAAAAGAAGGCTGAAGAAAGACAAAGCATATCCAGACCTCAGCAAAAGTAAATTACTTCTCTCAAATTCAGTTTGATTTGAAGTTTCAAATTCCAGTGAGAAAAGTCCTTAAGTGAATAATCTGAAATTTAACCAGTAAATCCGCTTATATTCAATTAAATTAAAACATTAGGAAATCAAAAGCAGCAAAATTATCTTTGCAGCCATGACAGGCTTGCAAATATATATAATCTTTACCTTTATGCAAGCTTTGCTTTGTGTTAGATCTCTGCCATTGCCCAGAACAAAAATGAAATATTACATTAGGCTTACCTGCATAAGCATTCACCCTTTTGTACCATTTCAGCAGCAAAAGAGATTGCTGAGGATTTTCTGCTGACAGGAAAATGGACCAAGTCATTTAAAATTACCTTTGAGAAGAAAATACCCTTTGGTAGATGGCTCTATGGCTGAAACCAGCAGAATTAGGGGGAAAAAAATAGGAAGAAAGACCCAGATCTTGCAAGTGAAGGTGCCACCAAGCATGGATGCTACAGTCCCACCCCTGGGATGACAAGCACCCAGCCCACTGGGCTAGGGGACCACTGTTCTCAAGGTATGTTTACCTCACACCTTCAGCTCGGAGCACCAATTTCCCCCAGCCCAATTCAAGACACGCCACTGGAGCTGTTTCTGCGTTTATCAGCAGCAGGACAGCAGGGTAAAAGGTGTTCTGCAGAGCCCCGTGAAGCTTTCAGATGTCATTCAGCTGCTCATTGCAGTGTTAGAGCCCACAGAACCCTGGTGAGGAACAGCAGCACTGCCAGCAAGGCAGTGGCACGACACAGCCCAGGGGGGCTAGCGAGTGCCTTCGATGTCATTTATGGCAAAGGTTGCTCTTCTTTCACGGGGCAGAAGCCTTTGGAGCAAGTGTGGCCCAGGAAGACGTCTCTGATCAGATGTACCTGGCAGAAGGACAGAGGTGAGTCCAGAGCCCACCCATCTGGCAGCCCCCAGTCACTCCGGGAGGCAGCTCCTGTCTGGGGAGCCCCTCCTCAGCCTCCCTCCTGGATGACTAAGGATGACGATGAGGGTGGCAGGCAGCTGATTGCCCCATGGCTTAGGGTTTCACAACTCTAGCCATCTGTGAACCAGGACTGCAAGCTTCTTATAAGCCCTCAGGAAAACACAGAGGAACACTTCCCAAATTGCTTAGGAGTGATTGTAGCAGCTTCCCTGGGGCAGCAGAAGCTAAGTGCTCCTTTGCAGCTGCCGCTCTCAAATGTCTGGGCTAAATCTTCAGCACAGGAGCAGGCCCACCTCTCATCCTCTCCACTTATGCAAGCTACACTTTTCTCTTAATGAGGAGGGGGTGTGGAAGGGGAAAATGGCTAATTGTTCGTAATTATCATTGTGTTATGATGTCTTACTGCCATCTCAGCCATCAGATACCACTTTCTCTTTGCACCCAACTCAGCTTGTGCCTGCAGAGTTGTAGTGTTTGCTTTGGGCTCTGCAGATGCACTCTCCCTCTAACCAGAAAGAGGTCACCCGACCATCCCTCTCCATCTTCCTCAGTTCTGGAAGGACAGTCAGTTTATTTTAGAGGCCCAACCCCCACCCCCAAAACAGCAGCCTTTTCCCAGGCCAGCTGGGTGCCCTGGTGAGGAATGCTGACAATCTGCCGTCCTGGAGCAGAGCTGTCAGCATTACTTCCCTACTGCTGAGCCCTCAGTCATCACTCACATAAAGGATAAGTATGCAGCCCACTGCCTTGTGACAAGAGCTGTGACTTTGTTTAGGAGCCAAGCACTAGGAAAGAGTACCAGGGAAACGTGGCTTAGTAGAACAGGAAATATTAACAGTCTGCGATAAAAATGAAAAAAGCAGCCAGTACACATTTAACTCAGCTGGAGGCACAGTTCTGTGACAGGCTGCAAGTGGCAGCAGCCTCTGAAAAAAAAATAATAATGGAATAGCTTTTTCAGTTCAAAGCAGACTTTTATAAGAACAGTAATTTTTCATGTGTTCATCTGTGTACAAGAAAAGCCCCTAAGCAAAGTCATCTGCATACTGCAGTAGCTGCTGGCACAGGAAAGGATATGGAGTTTTCAGCTCCACAGATGGTTGAAGGAGCTGTTGTGAAAGCCCACAAAGATAGTCTCACACAGCCCCATCATGCTCCAGCAGCAAGTTAGGAAAAGTGGGTTGGCTACTGCAGCTTTATCCACCAGTCAGTTTTGTTTTGTTCTGCTAGAAAAACAAGATTGGGATAAATCTCTGACTTAGTCTCTGACTACAAGAATTTATCTTAAAACTCCTTGTTTCTGAGTGAAATGGTTAAATAACAGCAGAATATTAGAGAGAAGAAAATATTTACACCCCACCCCCCACCCCCCCCACTTTATTTTCCTTTGTGTGTTTTAGTCAAAGCAGGTATCAGGCTGGAAAAGCTGTGTTAACACTGGATTCATATCTACAGAGTCCTTTCAAGTTATTATGGGGCTGATAACCTCTCTTTGTCCTTGCAATCCATGGTAAATAGAGGAGCTTAATCGCTCAGGAAATATGGAACAACTCACAGATCCCTTCACTCCTCGTATGCTGTTTGCACAATGCCTAGCACTGGGAATAGCCAGAAGCTGATTTAATAATCTGAAGTCATTCAAGATTCTGCTAAATCCCAAGTGAAGCCCAAGTGTTTCTGCCTTGCTCTTGTCTCCAAGGAGAAAGTAACTGCAACATGATGAATCCTTAAGGCTGGAACTTAAATGGCAAGGCAGTCACTCATTTAGGTCTCCATCCAAGGAGCTGTGGCACTGGCAGGGGGATGGGACACTGCATGTGCAGTGGCTGTAAGGAAGGTCGCTACGGAGCACAGGAAATGAAGCAGGCTCTGCTGTGAGAGGCAGCACTTCTCACACAGGGACAGGGACCCTGGCTGTGCATGGAACGCTGCTCTCTGGCGCCCAAGGCATGACCTTGGGCAGGCAGCACGGGCTCTCCGGTCCCGAGTTTCCTCTTCTCCAAAACAGAGATATGATATACAAGTGGGCTGAGAGCCTTGCAGAGAGGTGCTATCGCTGGTACAGAGAATGATCATCCCAGGCCCAAGTCCAAAGCACACACAGCAACATGGAGAGCTATTCCCTCAAAGGACCTTGGCTCTGGCACCCAACCCACTGCTCTGTTCTCCGAGCTGCAGGTTCACTGCTATACTTTTACCTTTGCAAATGGCAGTAGGTGCAAAAGATCTGAAAGGATGAACCTCAAAACCTGATAAAAATTAACAATAATAAAATAATCTCCTCCTAGTTGGTATACGAGCCAGGACTTGAGCCTCCTCCTCCTCCAAGTTACAATGGAAGCCATATGTACAGTCATAAATATCAGAAATATTTACAAAACACAGACAAGGTCTTAGAAACAAACCCAGTGATTTCTTCATCTCGCTGGAAGCCTTACAAAACAAGGGGTTGATTGTCTAACTGAAATATTCTGCTGACCACCGAGGGGTATATGCTTCACTGTAATGGTTCATCGTTCTACACATACTTACTGGTTCAGTTAATCTCTACGGCTGCTCACAAACAATTGCAAGGCAAAGATTAGGAAGCAGGGTAATTAGAGATTTTGTTTATGTGAAATCCACTGTGGTCATAGCACAATACAATACAAAAGATAAATCAAACCCCCATTCAAACAATTATTTCTCCTGCACTGGCAGCTGGTATAGCCAGAGACAAGTAGAAGACCAGGAAAGGCTGTAAAAGTGGCTAATTTAAAGTTCCTCTGATGGGATACCAGGATACTTATCTCTGCTTTGATGTTTTCTAAAAGCCTAAACAAAACCAAAAAAAAGGCCAAGCACTTAAGCACAAAAACCTCACCTCTGGCTTTTTCTACAAGTCTCCTAAGGAAAACTTGTAGGTGCTGCAATCCAACCAGGCTGCTGAGGAAGAGCACAAGCTTCATGCAGATGCCAGCTGGCAGTACAGCCTCACTTCCCAGTGCTTCGTTCAGGACCTGATGTCCCTTTCCTTGTAAATTTGGTGTGTGCCCTTAGGCCAAGACTCCACAAGACAAGTAATCAAGCCCCAGTGCTGAGGTCCCAAGCAGCTCCCAGTTCCTTTGGGTGCCAAGACACCTTGAGGATGTTCAGCTCTTAGCAGGCCCTCTGCTCTGCCCATCTTCAGCACAGAAGGCACAAAGCAACACCGTGAGAAGTGTGATCCAGGGTCCTTACCTCACACATCAAACAATCCCACACTGAAAAGACAGGAAAAAACATAACAAACATCCATGGTACTGTTTATAACCTTTTATTTTTTAAGCTTATTTCAAATGTACTAAAGATTTAATTTTAAAGTCTTTCTGATGGTTGATTTTATTAAAAATATATGGATAGGTGTGAAAAGTAACTTGGCACTTTCTAAAAAGGACTGAGATGTTCCTGCTAGAAACAAGCAGTCAGAGTAAAGGCTTACATTTAATTCTGGTTTTGGGTTCAATTACAAAGAAAATTGTTCCGTTTCAGCTGTCCTGAGAATTCAGTGAAATTACATTCTGGTCTGGATTTAATTTGGAGGAAGGGGAACATACACACATTTAAATTGATCTTCTTTTGTATTTTGTTTTGCTCAAAAAGCATAGGCATTATTTCATCTTCCTCTCCCTGTCATTTAATTGGGAAATATGAAAGGCCAGAATGTTAGTGTTATCCTAATCAATACTGACATACACCATCAATACTGACACGGATCATGGGCAAAGGTCTTGCTTCTGGGGTTTCATTCCTGAGTTTTCTAAATCAAAAGAGAAGCAGCCACCATTTTTGAAAAGGTCAACATCTATCTCAGTCTGAAAAAATTCTTGCTGATTTCAATGAACTTTGAATCAGATCCAGATTTTATCTCTGTACCCCACATTGTACTTCAGATGAGAGAAAACTTAAGAGAAAATGCTAGTAAGATAACATTACCCATTAGGAAAATAACGGCCCTATTTCTAGCATCATTTCATATGTACCATAAATATGTAAGCAGTCTTATTTCACATCCTCTTATTCAAATTAAAAGCAGAGAAGCATGTATTGATGCACTTTTGTAAAGACATCACCATTGATGCTGGAGCAGAAACAACCAAATTATAAAACCCTCGTTCTACTATATTTATGTCCTTACAGAGACATTTTCCAGTGTTATTAAAAGCTTATAAGGGATACCCCTAACAGCTGTAAGCAACAGTGAGTCCTTGATTAGACAATGCATTGAGAGATACTTAAGTGACTTTTCAAAGCTGCTGAGCTCTGACAGGTACCAGTGCTTGTGAGAGGTCAGATCTTTAAGCAATAATTTGCATATCAATATAAAGATCAAATGCATATCTTTTGGGTGCTTAGTGGTGAGAACTCATTACAACAAATCTCTTCTTATGGAAGAGATTACTGACATCTCCCCAGTGAAGGCAAACAGCACCAACATGTCTAGGTCAATGCACACTATGTCACTGAAAATAATACACCTTCAGGAGATGCTTGAAAATGAGAACCTGCTGCAATACAAGTACATATCAGGGGAGTTCAAGGCATCTGAGCAGCTGCGGCTCTACAGAGAGCCCAAAGCAGCACATTTTTCTTGTCATACTTCATTTCTTTTCCCATGAAGCTAGAAAAGAACAGGTCAGACCTCATGCCAGTTGGTGGAAGTGTTTTCTTCTGGATTAATTTCAGGTTGCATGAAATTCAATGTTTAGGATACATGAAAAGGAGAAAAAAGGCACATGTAATGCTCTAGTTTAGACTCTTAATGTCGCACAGAGCAAGGCATTTACAGTTAACAGCGATGAGCCTGAATTTTGTGTCCCAAAGACCTGCTGTACATGAACTGTGACAACGAGTATTACTGAAATCAGCTGCACTTGGTGCGGGTGCTCACACATCACACACTGCAAGAAGCAAAACTGAGGACTCTGAATCTCATAATTGTGCCATATATATAAAAATTAATTGGAGCATCTGAGTGGGTCTTCAGAGAACACCTACTCAGGTTCAAAGTGTTCCTTTCAGGCTCTTAGATTGAGCTTAAGAGATCGGAAAAGCTTAGACCAAGCCTTAATCATCACAAATAGCCCACCAAACAACCATTCTTCCAACATACTGAGAGCTCTTTCAATAGATACCTCTTTATTTGAAATGGAATGTATCTTGAAAAATATGAAAAATAAATCACATCTCTCAGAAATCGTTTATGAGTCATATTTACACACAATTTTTTTTTTTTTTGGACACAACTGGTATTTCTGCTCACAAGAGGATATGCTAGAAAACATTTTGTACATCACTGCAGCTATAATTCAGAAGCTGGCATTTGAATATCATGAACAAAAGAGAAATTACTTCAGGATGTCACAGAAACAACATCCACTTGGATCCTCCTTTTCCCCCCAGTTCCTAAATTGTCTTGGTCACCACAGCTTGGATTTTCTTGCTGAATCTGCCCCTTGATTACCTTTTGTTTTAATTACAACAAGTAATTTCGACCTCTTTACGAATAGACTGTCTCCACTTTTGTTATCTATTCCAAGCATTTTCCTGTGTGTGTGTTTTACCAACATTTTGTTTATTCCCTAAAGAATTTGCTTCTGTCATGCGCTGTGAGATTTTTTTTTTCTTGTTTTTCTGGGAGAGGAAGGACAACTTTATTTACTTGCAAAGCTCCAATAAGATGGAGCAAGATGTGCTGAACCTATTTTCAAAGCCATTGCTTACAAGGCAGTAACAGACAGTATAAAATCCAGACGTTCAAATGAAGACTATGCAGTAATAAAGGGGCAAGATTTTTTAAAAAAACAAAACCTAACAAAAAAACCCCACAGAAGTACCTTTTATAACATCAAACAATTTTTTGGTCTAAAATTACTATCAATCAGGGAAAAAAAGAACAACATAAAACCAAAAATCAAGAAAATTCCACACACTGTGGAATTCAGAGCGTGAGAAAGTTGTCAGACTGTCACCATCAGACAATTTAGCCTTATTTATACTGACAGGGCATGAGCCACACGGTCCGACTGTCCCCAGGGGACCCCAGCCAAATTGTTCCCTTTCAGTTTGCAGGAGACAGTTCGGAGACACAAGCAAAAGGTTTGATCCTTACATCCCTCCCACCCATTCAGACTGGATATATAATTTCTGATGTGACCACCTCTCACACCAGGAGGCTGGCTGACACCAAAGTTTTTAAACAAGTAACATAGCAGGCAATGACAAGGAACAAAATTTGTTGAATAACATCAGTCCTAAAGGTGTTCAGGCCGTCCTTTACGACTGACTTAAAACAAGAAACATAGGAGTGAGGTATTGACCTTGAACCAGTGAAAAAGGAACAGCAAATTTGAAATGGAAGTAGTTTACTCATACCTGCATGCCAATTTTCTCACTGAAATGATCATCTATAGCTTTCAAAGTACAAGTACTTCCAGAACAGTAAAATTTCAGCTTTAGACTACAAACATAGACTTCTGCGGCATTCGGAGGCTTGCATCCACTGAGGACAAGAATAACTGCCTCTCTCAGAGAAATAAGTGTGTCTCTGGTCAAACAGGAATTAGTTCTCATCAGTTATATTTATCCTTCAGTAGGCTAAAATGTATTTTAGTAGGTGAGATCAGCAATACATCTGTATACCTGAAAAGGTGGATTAGTTTCTCAGTAAACTGTAATTAATCACTCTAAAGAGAGGAGCCAAATTACAATCTATTTTGTGAGTCTTTGACTAGCTCATTAGAGAATCCCCTTGCAGCTCTAACATCCACGCGTTAGCAGAATGATAATGGCAGATGTACAGAGACGTGGAAATTGAGTATTATGATTGCCAAGCCAGCGAACCTAATCCTAGAAGATGCGGGGCACCTTCGATTCCAATTAATGGCAAAATAACGACTTTGTTAAGACAGCTGTCATCTACCACCCCAAGTTCATCCCGCAGCCTTGTCAAGGGCCAGGTCAAAAAGAAGCGTTCAGGAGGGACTACAGAGGATCTTCAGGGCTTTGATTCTGCACCATGACATGCTCCGCTTGTCTAGGTATGTGACCCTGACACCTGGGGAAGGAACAAAACACGAGGGCTAACTAAGACCTCAATTTACTCCTTACAGGACTGAGCTTAATCTTAGAGCGCAGAGGAAGGGACTGATGTACACAGCAGCGAATTCTAAAATCTTCTGTTAAGAATCACTTCAGCTTTCTGCTCTAAACACCTAGAGAAATAAGCTTGCATAAGAATGTAAGGCTCTTGCTGTCAAATTACACCTCATTTACACAAAAGGAAAAGCCTTGGATGTGTAGCTTTAAAATATTTTGTTTATATTAATATAAATTGTAAAGGGGACAAAAGCCATTTTCCTCACGACACCAGCTAAAATAAGCCATTTCCATGGCTTTGACATTTTACCTTGGGCCAGAGATAACGGGCCACATTGCTCCGTCCCACTCGCAGCCTCCCCATTTCATTTAAACCAGAGAACCTGGGCAGTAGCAGCACCCAACGTGAAGCCACCCATCGTCAGAAGGGCCCTGTCCTAGAAAGCTCATCACCCACATCTGACTCCCTCGTCTGCACTGGGCAAGGAGCTCCGACCCACTCCCACCAGCATCGGCAGCCAGACTCCCACTGACTTTTAAGAGGCAGAGAAACACACACCAGCTGTGCAATTAGCCCTTTGTTTTCCAACTTCATGGCTTCATCAACATTTTTAGAGGCAAGATGGCAACGCCTCTCTCAACATCTGACAGAGCTAAACACCAAAATTCATCTAGTTCATCTCAGCTAGAGAGCAACTTTCAGCTTATGAAAACTGTGACCAAAATAATCTATTTGCACACTAAAACATACATAAAATTGATTTTAAACTGCGGACTGCTTTAATGCAAGACATTTTCAAAAATGCCATGAAAATGCAACACAGGTTGAGAGTCCAGATCACTTAAAAACTGAGTGTGCAGAGTGAACTTGGACACTCAGAAACATTAATGAATACTTCAAAGCTCTGGTCCAGCAGCCTAGGAACAAGCACACCAACATAGATATCTGGAAGCCAACTCAGATTCTTGTATCACAAAAGAAGTTGGTCAGATTCCTTCCGCTCATATACTAAACAGATTGGTTTTAATCTCAGAATGACAAGCAACATTGCTTTTTTGAATAGCCAAGCATGAATAACTTTTTATCATCTTCCATTACGTTGAATATGAAAAAAAAAAAAAAAAAGGAAAAAAAAATCATTTAAGCCCCAGACTATAATTGTTGTTCTCATTAGAGAAAATAGGTTTCATATGCAGTATGGGTTTCAGCCAAATTTTGAAACACACATCACATTTTCCATGCTGGTGGAATACAGTGTATTTTGGGTAAAAAAAATGAATAACTTTTTTGTCAAATTGCACACAGTCAAAGTAGCCAGAACTTTCCCATTCTTTTAGAGAACTAACATGCATATTGTTTTTTCCTTTACTTTTTTGATATGGCCTACATTCAGAAATATCTTGCAAAAAAGCTTTTAAAAAAATTAAAAAGGAAAACAAAGCCAAAAGAAAACAAACCCTTATAAATAAAATAAAATACATTAAAATAAAGTTACAGTACATCATGTCTCCTAGAAGTCCCATCGCACCACAGGATCCTTTCCAAGGTTCATAAATAATGGATTTGAAATGCTTCTCAGCACCGAGGGCGGCAAAGCAGCAGCAGCTGGCTGAGGTTCGGGGCTATTGAGCCGCTTCTCTCCGGTCCACCCGCACCTCGGGCGTTTGCCCGTCTTCTGAGCCCCAGATGCGGGTCCGCCGCGAACGCGCTCTGTCCCCCTTCTCCGAAGCGCTGCGTGTGCGTAACCTGCAGTGAGACAGAGAGCACAGCGGGCAGCCCGTCAGGCGGAGAGGCGGCGGCGGGGCCGGCAGCCCCGCGGTGCCGGGTCCGTACCTGCGCTAGGCGGAGTTGGAGGCGCCGCGGAGGCGCGACCCGTGGGGCGCCGCCAGGTGCTGCTGCTTCTGCCGGGTGGAGCGCACGGCCAGGATGGCCTGGCGGTTCTTGTACTGCACCATCTGCAGCGTGATCGCCGCGTTCCAGCCCTGCTCCTGGGCGCACCGAAAGTCGATCTCCTTCCCCTCGGCCATCACCACCGTGAAGTACACGTACTTGCCCTTCCGCTCCACGCAGTCCACCGTCTTCATGTTGGAGAAGTGAAGCTCCTTAATCTTGGCCGCCGGCTCGGCCGGCGGCGCCGGCTGCTGCTGCTGCTGCTCCTGCGGCGGGGGGTGCTTGGGGGGGATGAGGAGCAGCCCCTCCTCGGTGAGGATACAGCGCTTCTTCTTCCAGAGCTGCAGCAGCCCGTCGCTCCTCTTCTCCAGCATGCCCTCCTTCACCGCCTTACAGCCGCTCTCCAGCATCCTTCTGGCAGGGTTAGACGGCCTCCGCCCGCAGGGGCTGGGCTCGGGGTGCAGGCGGCACCAGCC
>VWZN01017092.1:3353-16202 GCA_013396955.1 Regulus satrapa
AAAAAAAAAAAAAAAGATTTAAGGAGTACATAGTGTTATTGTGAATTATATAGTTCTGTGAAGAATCTTTTTTGCCTAATTTGAAAGTACTAAGGAATCTAAATTATTAGGGAAACAACAACAGTAACAATAACAAAACCCCAACCAAACAAAAATAAACAAGCCCAGAAAGCCCCTAAATTTAGTAACTGCCTGGTCTTTGAGGTATATGTGGTAGACAGTAAAGGATAGATAAAATATATTTACAGCTTTAAATCAAGGACCACTACAATCACTCAGTTTCACCTGAGGTTTAGTGCAAAAACTGCAGAAACATTTTGCTGTTGTTAAGCATATCTTTCTATAGAACATGTATAGGAAAAGTATCAGAATAAAAACTTTGTATTTTAGGAATATGAAGTTTTTATATAAAAGCTCATTCTCAAGTACCATAATTCCTAGATGTATTTTTGACTAGCAAATTGTGCCCATAACTTTGAGGAACAATTTATAATGGGAAACAAAAGAAATCAACTTGATAGTCACCACAATAAGTGACTGATCTGATTTTGTCTTTTGGCTGTTAAGTGCTTATGACAGCTTTGAAATTCTGATTAATTTTTTCTGTTGGAAAGACATAAAAGAAAGTCAAAATTAAAACTGAAGACAGGTAAGAACTAGAATCTAATTAACGTAATTTAGAAGAAAGACTTTTTTTGTGATGTGTACTGTATTGTAAACAAATACATGATAAATTGTAATCAAGAAGAGGATAAAAATCGCTATACTAATTATTTAATGTTAGAGTAAAAATCATAATAATCATTAAACAATAATAGGCTTTTTATGTCATTATAAATATTTGATTAGAAAATTCTGTCACAAACTTGAAGAGAAAAGGACATACAAAAGACCTCAAAATTAGAAAATGAGAGGCAGAAATCTGAAATGTTTCAGAGTAACTGCCAAAAATAGGTTTCATTATCCTCCCTCAAGAAATGTATCGAAGTTTATGGAGGCTGTAACTGCATTTTTCCTCAAAGATCTGCCCTTAAATGGTGCAAACCAGAAGGAAACAGATAAAACTGTTAATAATATTCCAGAAATTATGACTCTTAAATGAATTAATAATCCATTGATTGATACATAGAAATGGTGTGGCTGAATTGGGTGTGGTTTTGAGTAAGAACAACTTTTTTTTTTCCTACTGGCACACATGGAAAATACACTGAAGTTTAAAATGGGTCATAGTTTGCTCAGAATACCCCTTTCCATCACATTTCTTTCCAACCTCTCTTTAGGCAGTATCCTAAAATTGTCAGAAAAGTTTAGAATATGCTGTAAATAACAACCATGAAGTTCTGAAACTGGTGTCACATTTGCCTGTTATATGTTATGCTTTTCTGATAACAGAAGAGGAGATAGGATCTCATGTGTTTCTCCGTTGCTGGATGGCATTAATTTATACTATTTTTTTCTAGTGAGTCTGTGTATAGTTGTTCACTAGACAGAAAAAGAATTATTTATGGACTGTAAAATATGTGGCTGCTACAGAAGTCAATTTTTTCCTTTAAGCTCCTGCTTCTGTGGACCTCGCCATTCATACACTCAGTAAAGGGGAAGGGCAAGACAATTATTTCACTAAAATTAGTGAAATTAACTTCCTTTCTTTTTATTTTAGTTTTGCAGGAATAGCTCAAGTGTATCTCAAAGAATAAGTTGAAAAAGTTTATTTGTAAAAAAATGCTATATTTTACAAAAATACAATATTTTTTTTCTTTCACATTGTTGTGGAACTTTTTTTTTCTACTGCTTTTAATAAAAAAAAAAAAAAAATTAGAAAATCTGCCTTTCAAATAGAACTAAAATTTTGAATCTAAATAGAGAATCAACCTCAGGAAAACAAACAGAGGGGGTAGAGCATTGAACGCTTAGTAGACAACATGACAATTTAATTCAAATTTCTTCTCTGCCGAGTGTAAAGCTAAGACTTGAATCTTTGCCTTCTACTTTGCAGGTGAGTGTCCCTACTCAGTTTTAAAAGCCATTATGGAGTTTTGCCTCTGTCTCATACTGAAAAAAAGAGAGACAAAAGAGTGCAGGTATCTGATAATTCTTTAGTGGGGTCCAGGAGTAGAGGTGCAGAATGTTCTTTGGATGTGTATTAATGTGAAATAACTTGACTCCCTGATACATCCATCTGCCCTGTCCTCTGAGCAGCCACACAACACATCCTAATTCATTCTTTGGATCTCCTTTAGAGAAAAGTAATCATGTCTTCTAAGTGAATCAGACTGCAGCTCTGAAAATCTGCTCTCTAGAAGAAGTGTGAATGAGGTTAAAACAACTCTCAGTTCTTGGAAACTACGTCATCAACTCCTCCTGTTCAGTGCCTTTTTAGAAAAGTGACATTTTTGAGCACAATACCCAAAGACATGCAACATGCTCTTGGAAGTATGCTGAAAAACATTATTCTGATCATTCCCCATATTATGCTTATGATTTTTATTCAATGTTAACAATAAAATTATATATGCTCAAGGGACATAGGAGCACCATCCAGTACTCATAGAGAGACCAAATGCACTGTGTATTGGACTGGTCTTAAACCATGGGAATGCGAGCCACTCTGTGTCACCTGAGCAGGACAACAATCCCTTTTCAGTTGAATTTTAATATAGTCTTTGCTTTATTTGATTCAGAACAAGTGCTCAGGATTAGTTTTGTTTCATCTTCATTGAAAATATAAACCACAGTACTAACAAACGGGCACCATCAGCTTCTCACAGTTGCTCTGTCTCCTGTGCACAAGTTCTGAGAGTTCTGAGAGTCCAGACTTAAGACAAACCTCTCTCTACTATTTCAAACTGGCACCTGGATGCCTCAGAAAGCAGTCTCCAGCAGAACACATGAGTATTAAGTACTCCTCATGTGTCATATAACTGTAAAACCCTAGTAACACAGGGAAGATTTTTTTAAAGGATTAAAAAAATATTTTGCCCTGAAGATTTATGTAAAAGTCCCCACTGTAGAAGCTCCTTTAATAGAACTTCTTTTTCATCCCCAGTTGTTGATGATTAGTCTGAAAAGACAAGGTATTTAAGTGTGCTTCTTGTTAACTCTCTTTCATTGCCATCATAGGTGGACAGAGAAAACATTTTGAAACAGAAGTCCCAGTTGACACTACAAGATTTTTTTCAGCCATATTAATCACTCCACTGAAGTTGGGCTTGTGATACCTTGCATACAGCAAAACAAATAAACTACCACATCAATAACTCGTTCAACCAATACAATTCTACTTACCACATGACTGAACATACTATTGATTTTAAACTAACAGGTATCCAGCTTTTTCACCCATCCAACAGTACTGGCAGGTTCTGTTTCTTTTCATTTCAGCTCCCAAATGTTTCCTTTTCATTTATTCTTTCTAGCCAGCTTTCACTGGTAAAGTCAGAAGTGGGCGCTTTCCAGTGATTTGGTTTTTAGACAGTGTAGAAATCCCATGCATGATGCAATAGGATTATGTTTAGGGACATTATTGGTCACATATTTGTAGTACAAAGTAAACAATTTTTTCCAACTCAAATTAATATCTAAAACCAATGTTTTGGTGGTGACAAAGAATTACTGGATGATGTAATCCAAAATAATATTTCTTAACATCAAACTTTTGTAGTTTAAGGGACTGAGCCCATCAAAGCATAGGAGTTTCCGTAATGTGGCTCACTTAGAGTAGACTGACCAGCACACTGTGAAATGTACTTTAAGGAAAATTCTGGGTGGTGTAGAAAAGTTGTAGATAACTGAAATATTTCCCTATTTACAACTTTTTTTTTTTTTNCCTTTTTTTTTTTTTTTTTTTTTTTTTTTTTTTTTTTTTGGTACATTTGCTGTTATTGTGGAATTCATGTAAGGCTGAGTGACTGGACCATTGTGCTAGAAAGTGGAGAAGAAGAGAAACTTTGTGTTGCAAGTGGTTTCAGAGAAAAGAGAGATTAGAAAATAAATTAAGATATTGAGGAAAAAATCTTAGTTTGCAAAGAAAATCCCTGTAAATATATTTTTAGCTTGTATCAAAGATTTATACAGTAAATATAATTGTATTTGGAGAGCTTAGCATCTGTTTTTCTTTCATATTGTTTAAAATACTTTAAATATCAAGACCCATGTGACCGAGACAGTGCTAGCTTGAAACAACTATTGCTTTCTTGTCATTAGCTGAACACTTTGCAATATTTAAGAGATAACAAAGAAACAGACACTATTCATGAAAAAAAATGGCAAATGGAAATATGCAAATGGATTTTGTCCGGAATATAAAATATGCAGCCCTTTAAGGCTTGATTTTTAGAAAAAAATTCTGCAAAGATTGAATATTTAAATCATCATATATTTCAGATATAGGAATAATTTTTACAATCTTTTAGTTGTCATTTTTAACATCGCAGCAAGAGTATTTCCTTTCAGTTGCTTCTATATTTAACTTTTCCTCATTTAACATTTCCTCAGTTTAAATGAGAAATGTGGTTTCTACAGTAAATCTGTTCCAATCCTATGACATTACATTTTCGGACTTCTTACTTTTTTTGAGTGATGCTTGTAAATCCTAGAATGGGCGTCTCATATTCCAACAGTTGTCCTTCCATGAAGAAGTATTATCTCTCAATGTTATTCGAGCAGAATCTGTGTGAATCTGTATTTCATTGTGAAATCCCTTGGACTACTCTAGCTCTGGTACATATTGGCAAGTGGGTGGCCAGTTGCACTTATGATTTGCATTGCTGTGGGAAACAAGGTCTTGTCCCTTCCTGTTCCTGGGGACCAGAGTTAAGCATTGACTTCAGAAACTGCCAGCAGCCACAGGCTGGGATTGCTAAGGCAATGCTTTGAAAAGACACATTGCTTAAACAACCTTTTCTGGACTGCTACTCATTTCTGGATGGCCCCTGACTGTTTGGTGAAAGGGAGGTGTGGCTATCCAAAAATATAGCAGGTGTTTCTCACAGTTATCCATTGTGAAATCCCTGTTTTTCATGGTCTTAATCATCCTTTCAGAAGACTAGGGGAGTATTGGACAGAGGAAGATGGGACATGATTTAAATTTGGGAAAGAAAAAAAAAAAAAAAAAAAAAAAAAGTAAACAGACTGCTAAAAATTGATTTAAGGCTATATTTCCACAGCTTTACTCTACCACACAGGGAAGAGAAGCCTATGACATGGTGGATGAAAAAGAAAGCAAGGGAGACCAACATACTAATCCCTCTTGCAAGTAAAAGAGTAGAAAAGTGTCTAGAGAGGTGCAGGGAATGATCAAATCTTTGACCAGGAACAAAAGGGAATAAACTGCTTTGTGAAAGGAAATAAAACAGATCAAAAAGAGGAGTGAATGGTCATGGCTGAATCACTGTCTGTTTACTAGTATACTCCTGGGTTTTTACAGCTCTGAGTCAGAAAGCCTAGAGAAATTTACGAAACAAGGTTTTACACAGCCTTCCCATCCTCTGTTGACATGCTTCTATAACTACTGAATGTAGCAATGATAATCAAATTCTGAAAACTTTAACTTTGCTAAATGAAACACACAAACAAAAAATAGTATTGCCAAATTTTTCTTCACTATAAATAGATTTCAAAGAAGTATATAGGCAGATTCTATGAACTGAATTTGAGATCTTTTATTTTTAAAATCCCTGTGTAGCACTTGGTATTAGGTGCAGTTAAGCTACATCTGATTAAATGAGCTGAAGACTGGGAACAAGACAGCTTACAAGTATAACAAAAGTCTAGTTAGTTTTTATAAAGCACTGATCAAAAAGCCCAATTTAATTATGCACCTCATTATTTCTCCTCTTTCTTTAACTGTTGTATCCTTCACCATGTTCTAAATAACAATGTTAAAATAAACTGTTTTACCAAAGGGTGCTTTGAGTGCACAGATATGGTACCAGATGCCCTAGGATACTTGAGACATGCATGATCTTGGCAGAGGCAACACAGGACTGTAGGAAATCTATGTCTTTATAGAGATACAGCTGGAAGCCTGAAAGGATGACAGAAGGTTGCTAGCCTGCTTCTAGCCACATACTTTTAGGCAACTGATTCCAACATCAGGTCAGGCTGACTGCCATTATAAGGTATATAAAGTATAAACTTTGGGCACCCAAAAGCAATAGTGTTCATGAAATGGAAATTCCCATTTTATGAAGATTTAGATCGTAAGTGACTTTAAATTGAAGTCGTTTATAGGGTTTAAGTAAGCCAGAATTTGACATTAGTGTTTTCAAACCACAGCTTTTCCTTTTCAACTACCTACAGAAAATCTAAAGTTGTTTGTTGAAGAGTTTTTGCAAGTAGGAAAGCTGGTGAAAACTGTGATCAAAACAAAGTAGGTGAGAAAGCCCCTTCTATTGTGTCTGAATTCTCATGGCTTATCGTTCCTTGTTGCTGCTATCCAACATCCTCAGTGTTGTCATGATTCAACCATGGTAGGCAGCTAAGAACCACATAGCTACTTGTACACAACCTTTCCCCCCTTCTAACCACAAAACCAACCAAAAAATCCCCCCCCCAAAAAAAAGAAAAAAAAAGAAAAAAAAAGAAAAAAAAAGAAAAAAATCAATTCTCCCCCAATCCTCCCCAAACAAAAATACAAAACTCCCAAAAATGCCACAAAACACACACACAAAAAACCCANCAAAACCAACCAAAAAATCCCCCCCCCAAAAAAAAGAAAAAAAAAGAAAAAAAAAGAAAAAAATCAATTCTCCCCCAATCCTCCCCAAACAAAAATACAAAACTCCCAAAAATGCCACAAAACACACACACAAAAACCCAAAAAAACCTCAAAAAACCAACCCACCAAAAAACCAGAAACCACACACACACACAAAAACAAAACGACAACAACAACAAAACCAACCAAAGCCAAGAAAAACAGAAGTAGTGAAGAAAATACAATTGTTCCCCATCAGTCAACTGGTGCCCAGACAGTATCCGTGCATCAGTAGCCCCCACAAACCTCTCCTCACATCCTGATTTTTATTCCTGAGCATGATGCCATATGGTAGGGGTGATGACATATGGTAGGGGTGATGCCATATGGTATTCTTTTGGTCATTTGGGGTCACCTGTCCTGGCTGTGTTCCTTCCCAGCTCCTTGTGCACCCCCAACCACCTCTCTGGAGGACTGGGGTGAGAGAAAAGGCCTCGGCCCTATGTCAGCACTGCTCAGTGGTAAGGAAAACATCTATGTTATGAACAGTTTTCAGCACAGATCAAAAAAACCAGACCCATAGCAGCTACTACAAAAAAGATGAATCCCAGAATTGTATCTTTCCCACCCTAAACCATGGTAAGTATTTATGGTATGTGCACTGCAAATCTGCATTCAATTAATATTGTTAATATAATTTACGCAGCCTATGAATTTAGGAATTAAATGGTTTATGTGAAAAAATAAAAGTTATTCTCTATCTCCTGTTTTTTTCTATTTTTACTCTTTACCCCGTTTACTTTTTCCCTGTTCTTTCTAGAATTTTCATATTTATTTAAAGATGGGAGGGAGGGGGTTTCCCTTCTTTTTTTTTTTTTTTTTTTTTCTTTCCATATAACAATATTATTCATATTTCTTGTTAGCTTATGTTGCTCTCTATTTCCCTGGATGGATTATATTAGAGAAAATTTTAATTGTCAGTTCTTCCCTTATTTCAGTCTCTCTAGTATATTTCCTCAGTATTATAAAATATCAGCCAAATTTTCACTGAGTATTTCACATTCCCTCATAGTCAGACTTTCTGACATCAAACCTAGTGCACTTCTTTCTCTGCTAAGAAGTCTCATAAGTACACCAAATCTGAATATTTTTTATAGGCTGCATGGTGCATATTCTCAATATCAACTATGTTTATACCTGTCTCAATTCATTTCATTATACACAGAACTGCCTCTAACCATGTAGACTATTTAGCAGAAAAACAAAACCAAAAGAACTAAGTAAAAGCAAGCACTCTTTCCTCATCACCTCCCTCCCAAAAATGTATAGCTCCTTGGAAAAAAAGACTCCTATTTTCTTTCAAAATCATTATCAAGGTAATCACTTTTCCTTTGATAAAGATTAAAGCCACACTCTTAGAGACCATGCTGAGTGTACTGCCGTATCTGGTCTAACTGCCCAAGAGATCTGTAGCTACATAGTGATTACCTGACTGCCTTTATTATCCAAATTTCTATCAAAACTTTCTCTACTGTCATTCCGAGTGTTTATGCCATTTTTCTCAGCAGATTCTATTTCATTTCTCAGTAATGTTGCTATTCTTGCCTCCTGTTTTTTTTCTTCCTGACACTTTAAATCATCATGCTCTGTATTGATTCAGTAAAGTGCACTGTTCCACTCATTTTGTATTGTACATTTAAGTGAAAATCAACAAAAGTGTTTATGGGAAGTGAGGAGGACTGACAAATATGTCATTCTCAATTCTCAAGTTTTACCCTGATTAATGGGTGAGTACTCAACAATATGAATAATGATCACTGGTTTCTCAACTGTCCATAGGTGCCTGGCTGAATAGGATTTTGGTGCCTGATTCCCTGGTGAAATCAATGAAAGTTAGAATTGATGTCCCTAAATAGCTTGGTATTCCTGTCTGCTGTAATGACTACCAATATGACAGATACAAGTTTCTCGATTATATTTGAATATGTGCGAACAAAACTCAGCATCACATCAAGTTGCAATAAGTTATGAAATGAGAAGGATTATTAAGAACCTGACCTTCAAAATTCTCTGGTTGTTTTGGTCTATAATAATAAGTAAGTAGATTATTTTGTTGAATTTGATCACAGTTTTTCTTCTTGTGTTTTAGGCTATTATGTAGTCAGTACCTTTTAGGAAGACTGTTCATACTGTACCATAGTGATAAAGTGTCATCACCACAAGACCCCAGAATCCTGCAATATGTCAACATTAAGGAAAACATACATTCCACTTTCATTAGATTTTGATAAAAATTTATCAGCACATTCTATTAAAAATCTCGATATATTAAAATTTCCTTTAAGGGAGCAAGTAAAACTTGGAACCAGAAAGGTTTATTTTTAAAAATTCAAAATATATATATATGTAAAACAAGAGCAATGCTTTACTGTATTAAGTAAAAATTATTTTCCAAAAAACCTTGGTTTTCTCATCTAACTTCACATCTATTTTAACTTGTCAAATTAGTGTGCAAGGATTACCATCCTCAATTTTTCACTGAGTATTGTTGACATGCTGCCAGTTGTCTTTTATTCCTCAGGATAGGAAGAAATTGCAGTTTCAAGGGGCTTTTTAATTATTATTTTCAAGTATTTCTTATAGTTGCATTTGGTTTTGTTCAATATAGAGGTGCCTGTCATTTAATACCTTCAACATCTGCAACATATTTGACCTGGGGGAGTAAAACAACAACCATAAGATGCATGCTTCTGATGCTCTAACATAAATATATTACTGACTAGTAAATGAAAATATTTATCTCCACAGTTACTGCTGCATGGCATCTTAATTTCCACAAATGTTTATAATTCTATGTTAAAGGTCTATTAAAAAAAAAGTGAAATAGTGGTACCTTTTTTATAGCTATCAACTTTTTAAGTGAACATCACTATACTACCCTATTCTGAGGCAAATACTGTCTCAGCAAAAAATTTTTTTAATCATTTCTAATATGACTTCATCAACAAAAAAGGTTTTTTTGGTTCACTATTCAATTTGTTTATGTTTGCACAGTCTGTAATACCTGTCAAAAGTGAGTAAAGAGAGATGCAAAAGTATAATAGGGTGCTCATAGAGATGGTGGAGGTGCCATCCCTGTGAACATGCCAGACTAGGTTACACAGGGCTCTGAGCAAGGCAGCGTAGCTCAGTGTAGCTGAAGATATCACTGTTCATTGCAGTTGGATTGGACCAAATGACATTTAAAGGTCCTTTTCAACCCACACGATTCATTCTGTGATCCCATAAATATTCTACACCTTGACAGAGAAAATGTGAGCAGCTTCAACTACTGCAAGGCAATAGGAGGCCCAAAGGATTGCTTCCCTATGGTGTTCTGTTGCTGAAAACCTCATGTTTATGCAGCAAGAACAGCTTAAACTTCAACAAAAATCTGAGTGGCTGTTTAGTTAGCAGGTGAATCATCTTTCAGAAGCAGTTTCCTGTTTGTGCCAGTGCTAGGGTTAAAGTGTGGACTGAGGTTCTGTTTTCTCCCTCAGGATCTATTCACAGCTGCTTCAACCTCTGTCGAAGTTTCAAAAATAAGTAAAACCTCAGTTACACTGCTCACTGCTTCCAGAAGTTTGCAACAACAGAGCATCTTTGTGCATTGGCTTCCTGCCTCCAAAAAAGGGTGACCTACTTTTTAAGTGGTACTTGGATTCATAGCCTCTTCTAAATTATGATAGATATTTCTTTAGAAGAAAATATTTTATCTTGGTCCAATAATTCAACAGTAGTCCATTAAAGCTTAATTTAATTTGTAATTAGTATATTTTTGTTTGAAATTTGTACTTGAAATATATAAGCTATACCAGCTTTATAAATCACATTTAGCAGCTGATCCTCCATTAATGTGTGTGCACTCCTAACCCAGCCTACTGCAAGACAACACAATTTATTGTACATTTAAAAGGAAAAATTTGCATGTAATCTATGTAATTTGGAAACATAGCTAGGCCAGGAATAAGTGGCTGGGTTGAACCTTACTCTGTTATGTCTACTTTATTTAACCATATGTGTTTGAGCCTTCTGGAAATGCCAAACAACTATGTAAAGATCATGCTTGTGATAATGAAAAAAAGTATCAAATACATATCAAATTTTCTGAGAAGATGATGCCAGCAAAACATACAGTTAAATCTCCTGTATTTCTTTCTGTTCTTAATTCCATGTTTCTCCACTTATTTCCTGGTACAATGCTGTTTTCTTCATTGACCTAAGAGTTATACAAGGTTCGGAATGGGAAGAGTTAACTCATTTCCTTAATATATTCCCTTCTCCTTTTTTATCACCTCTCCTTACGGTCACTGGTCTTTATGTCAGCTCGTTTCTCTTATGCTGTGCCTTTAATACACTTACCCTGCCACTTACATGACTGCTCATCTTCCTCTGTCACTTCTTCTAAGTCTAAAAACAGTCATGTGTGCCATCAGTGAAGCTCACATATTCATTTATCATTTGGAAGCAGGCTGTTATTTTTTTTCTAAAATCTGATCCCTTAGCACTACAGCCGACCATTTCTTTCAGTAATCATTTCCCACATTCTCCCCTCTAAAGAGGATTAATCCTATCTTTAATACTTCTTTTCCCTTCCTCTGATAAATTGCAGGGGAAAAGGCTGTTTGTGGTCAGCACTCCTCAGGCTGGCAACTCTGCAATCTGGTTCAATTTCTTTTTCCTTATTTTAAATGCACAGGTGCTGTATTATGGTTAGGCTCTACAAGCAATCAATCGCTTTTCAGCCAGATTGGTAGGGGAAGATATTTTTTGTTGGGACATTTAACTGGTACTGGAGAAGTACACATTTAGTTGCAGATTTTTCTGACTGACTGTGAGCAGCTCATCATTTCTCTGTACCTCAGTTCCAAGTCAATAACATAGAAGAAAAATATTTTCTTCTTCTCCTCTTTTCTCAGAATGTTCATAGGAAAAAAAAAATCCACTTTTTCTCTAATAACTATTACTTAGAACTAGAAAGAAAGTATTAAATATTAATTACAATTATCTGCTCATTTCTCAGGGAGACTAGCAGCCGTGGTCTTTTCTGCCTAGTTTTCTTGAAGCAATTTTAGAGTAATGAGTGGTATTCTTCCTTGGGTTTTGACACAGAAGAGTTATATGAAGATACTTCTTTCACAAAATAATCCTTACCCTTTTTCACAAAAAGATGAAAAAAAGTTTAAATAACCTTTTAAATGAAATATTGCAATAGTCCAGCACTTTAAGGATGAAAGTGCAGTTTTCTAAAAGGTCAGTTCAGTCCCTGAAAATGTTTTCAGTTTAGACAACACATTAAGAACTCTGTAGTATCTAGTAGAAATTTTCAGCACCACTAACAATAGGAAGTAAATTCCAGTCACTCACAGTAAGATGGCAATGTGGTGACATTTGATGCTTGAATATGTGTGCTTTGAGTTACTGCAAGAATCAGCCTGCTGAGAGGAGAGAACCTTTCCCTAGCTACCTGCATGAATTTTAGATATAGGTGAAAAATAAAAAAGAACATGTTATAAAGTGATTGCAAGTCATCATCCTCCATGGCAGTTTCCCCCCACCCTCATTTAGCAAAAAAGAATTGAGATTTATCAAATTAATAAATCCCAATGAAACCAATAATCTTACATTTTCTATACAATTTTATTTGACAGATCTTTTTATCTTTTTCTTCCAGTGAGCCACTACCATTATGTTTTATTTTCCAGATGTATGTCCTTGCTCTTTTAAAACTACAGCAAGTTCCACTATGCAGTAAAGCTATAAATTTATAGCACATTCTTCTAAAATGCTTGCTTGTTTCATAATTCCACTTCCATATCTTTAGTTGTTCTAAAATATATTGAACTGTCAGTGTGAGGGTCAGGAGATTAGAACACTTTGTAGCTTCTCTGCCAATGCCTTTGTTTAACTTGGAAAATAAGCTACACTACCAAGGGAGTGATGAAATAAAGGATACATAGAGTCACAAAAGCATAAAAATTTTAAACACTATATACCACAGACATTTCTTAAGAGACTGAGCACCATATCCACATGTATTTACTTACTATCTGGGTACCCATCAGCAAACTGTCTTTTTTAAAACTTGTAAAGAATACAAAACAGCACACAAA
>VWZN01017098.1:329-20579 GCA_013396955.1 Regulus satrapa
TGATTATCTCTTCAATAAATCTTAATTTTAGAAGAAAACTGCCATTTCAAAGCATTTTTTCAGCTAACAGAACAATAAAGAGGATGATGGAATTCCTATTCCATAAATCATATTGCAGAACATATATCCAGCTCAAAACGTATGTCTTCAGCAATATTTTTCTGATCCTTGTTCAGATGGATGAATCCTTTAAAGACTTTCTTATATCTTGTGATAATCTAATGGTTTTTCTTTGTGTCCAATAATTCCTATCAATATTGATGTCTCTCAGATACCAAGCCTTTTTTGCCTGAACATTTAGGATATTTTGTTTTTGTGAAAAAGTCCAGAGCATGACATAACTGTCTGCTATGTACCATAAGTCATGCCTGGAAACCTCTAGATGAGACCATAGCTGCATCTTAAATGCCTTTATTACTGTCTTCTTGAAACTTTCAGCCTATGATGAAGTCCAGTGTAACCACACTGTTGGTAATATCACTCTTATTTACCTCATTTCGACAGCAGTTGCCAACACAATTTCTTCAGGCTCACACATACCACAGCAATGAAGCAGCCTCTTATTTTCTTTCTGTATTAAAAACCACCAGAAGCAAGCAAACAAATAATGAAAAATTCATGAAGTAGCTTAGACAAAAATACAATCCTTGCAGTACCAGGATTTTTTTCAGTATTAATGGGTTTTGCTTGTTTACCCAAAGCCCTGTAAATTGTAAAAATTTAAGATTTTAATATCTTTGAAGTAGCTGTATCTTGTGACCATTTAGTAAATAAATAACCCCCCAAAAGAATCAAGGTATCTTCATGGCACTCTAAGTGACACCATGACCAAATCTGGTTACCAAAACCTCAGCCAATGACTTAAATAGTGCATTTTCTTTCTTCTGTTCATTGAAATTATTTTAATGCTGATATTCTGCTATACATTAGACTAGATTTCTGATAAATATTGCCTGGATATCAAAATTGCTTATATATCATTAGCTACCTATTATCTAATGAACATCAACCGGACATGGAATTTTACTCTGGGGGAACTGATCCTTTGGAGCAGGACTGATGATGTAAAAAGCATGGTTGTAGCTTAACTGTACTTCTGGATTGCTCCTATATTTATCTGAAACTGCTTTGTATGAGTTATTCAATTCTAAGATTGAAGTCTAGAAAAGAAAATTTCTTAGTCATTAGTAGAAATATGGAAAACATCTTTGGCTTGCATCCAAGTTGACAGTTAATAAATATTAAAGCCAAGGGGGAGAATAATTCCTATTTAGTAAATTCTAAATGACTTAGCATCTTTACATCTGGGTTTTGTCCTGTGCCTTAAGAAATATTAATGTGACAACACATTGTGTAGGTCTATTTTATACTGTCAACTTTAAAATACACTAGTTTGTGACATATTATGTCAGTGGAAAAGTATGATAGCTATGAATCAGAGAATTACTTACAAAGATAGTTCAATTCTGATGGTACACCTAGCTTTAATGTTACAATTTTGGATGTAAAATTATTTTATAAAAAATATTTTACAAAAAATAGGCACAATATTGTAACAAATGCATTCATTTTGTAAAAATAAATGTAAGAATCATTTCTATTTAGGCTTAAATCTAAACTGAAGTGTGAAGCCAATATTGTTTTTTACAAGTAATAGCATGCTGCATTCATCCTAGTGGCTTAACCCTTAATAATATAAATTACAATAAATAAATGTCAGCTTGCATACTTAGGAAAGGAGATTGGTAAATCTCAGTGCAAAAGCATTCAGCTTGGTACCAAACTGTACCTGAGAGACTGCAACTTTAAGAAGCTATCTGCAACATCGCATAGTGTTCATGTTGCAGTTCTTCAAGAGTTCAAATTGTAAGGGAATTGTAAGTGTTCTGTTAGTTTGAAAGTTTTTTCTTCAAGCTTCTTTAAATGAGCCTATCTGCATTTTCAAGTTCTATTTCCTGAATATTATATTTCTGTAATATCTGTTTATATGCTGTTTTCTTAACCTTTTCATTTGTTTTATAAAAATAAAAAAAATAAAACACTTTTCATTTCCTCTTTTTGTCTTCTTAATACTCTCTCTCTATTTCTCATCTGTATGGTATCTATGCATACAATTTGCAGCTGGTTTTTTTCTATACAAACAACTCATGATTAATATAAATGAGCTCAGATTGATTCAGATAAAATATGGGCTGGAGAGTGATGGCTGATACAAACAGGAAAGGGGATTAGCATTGTTCTTGCTGCATGATGAATTGCACTACATCATGCATTAAAACAATGAATTGTCCTTGAGGACACCAAAGACATTAGCAAACAACATGATGGCAAATATACAGTCTTTTATCTGATTGAGACAGTGTTCCTCACAGAAGATGCTAAGGCTGGAGGAGTATCAGCAGGATTGCCAACAGGATTTTTGGAATCTGGCTGCATGGAGGCAGAGCAGCTGCTTGGTCTATGAAACATACAGCCTGAAGTAAACCTTTCACAGTGAGCTCTCTTGCTGCCTTTTTTTGAACAGTTGTGTTTTAATCATCATCATCACTATCTTCCTCAGATGAGTGAAGGTCCAATCAAGTCAGTCAAGGGTGGAGATTGGGAAAAAAAAGCCCAAACAATAATTGTCTGCTGCCAGTCTCACAGACGAAGCCCCTTGAACCTCACTGTCAATGTCACAGCACTAGCATGTGCTAGTCCATAAGCATGGGTCTTTGGTCGGTAGACACAATTTTCTACTGCTATTCCAGTTGTCTTAAGTAATAATTTCTTCATATGCAAGACAGAATTTAGCAAAATGGACTATGTTACTACAGCAGCTTGCCTTTAAGGTATTTTTTATTTGAGTTATTTTAGTAAATTTCCTTTTTATGAATATATCACACTGCAAAAACATTGCAAATCACATTTGTATTGATGAATATCTGGTGAGCAAATTTAATCGGCAAAATGTACCTCCAGCATAAATGTAAGTATAGAATAAAGTAAACAAAGTCGTTCACCTTTAATTATTCTTTCCAGTGATCTGGTGGCCTTTTTACAGGAAAAATACTTTCGTTATTACCTCACAGTCAATCAGACTCCTCCAGGGGCATCACACAGTGGTTCCAATTGCATCTCTCTCACCATTGTGGAGAGTTCAAGCACCTTCATTTTTATTTATACATGCTATGATGGAGCCGCTCATCAGCAGGTGTACAAAACTTTGACAGAAATTTAAGTTCACATGCAAATGTAGGGAATCAAGATGTAAATGTAAAACACAGTTTTCACTTTACATAAAAATAGTACCTAGCCCTAACACAATTTTAACCTCTTTCCTTTATTTCTTCTGAACAGGTAATTAACTTTGATGTTAGGTAATTTTTTGCCCAATCAAAACTAATCATCCCAATTAACTCTAATGACATTACGTTTGAAATAGGAATATTTTTCTTGATCATCTACAGGATATTCAAAATATTTCCTTCTAGGACAAACTGCATTAGTTCTTGTTCACTTGTTTAATTTCAAGGGAAACTCTAAGGAAACAGGCACTAATATTAATTTAATTGAAATGACAATATTTATAAATCTGTAATATTTAAATATTTTTAAATTTCAGCAGTAATTTTCAAATTTTCATAATTATTTATGTTGTTTATGGCAGATAATTAATATTTTTTTCATATTGTTCTGTCTCTAACAGAGAGGTTTTTAGATGAAAACATACTTTCAGAAATTTTTTGTAATGTGATGGAGTGGTGCTTTAAAAAATTTCGAAGTTCTCTCTAATAAATCTGATTATTCATATGCATACCAAATCCACAAAGAATGACAAAAATCACCATAGTGAATCCCTGTAATGCACAATCTACTCCAATACCCGTCCAACAGCTGCCAGATGTGGAGTAGCTTTAAAATCCTATGTTTAAGACTCAAACCTTCTTCTCCATTACAGATATATCTTTGGATTGAGGAATACAGGGTTGGTCCTGACTTTCCTCCTCTGCTTTGAAGTCATTTACTTTTATCTATCTTGCCTGAGACAGCTGTTCCATTTCACTGATAGATGTTATGTCACCTTACAGCTATCTTGGCCTTCTTTCACTTTATGAAGGCTGTTTTCATCTACACATTTTCATTTCAACTCTTGTCTTCTTATATAAATGATGAGCTCTTTAAAAACATACTACTGTAATCTGTTGGCACAGATCAAGAAGCGTCTGCAGTCCACAAATGAAACTGGTGTGTGGGTTGTGGTTATCTCAACTCTATTCTATTCTAGACATCAAAATCATAAACTTTGACATTTCACTGAGGAAATGAAATGGTCTTATATTTTATCTGGCATAACTATAACCTCATTTGTTTCTATTGCCTCAAATTACACTGGCAGTATATACTGTTTGTAGCAAGACCAGTTATATCAAAGATAATAATACAAATATGTTTGCTTTAGACTGAACTGCATTTTCAATTTGGTTGCTTTCCAAAATAGAGCAGCGGTAGATGTAGTATATTAATCTGCACAATTTAAGCTTTAATGGGCTAGGAAACATGCTTTTATGTTAATATGATTTAAACCTGAAGTACAGCAGTTCTATTAAAAATAAATCAAAATCTGTATGGATGTCTGAATAACCAAAGTTTTTCTTTACATCTAGCATTGCTTTTTTTTTTTTTGCTCTAAAAGGCAGAGACAATCCTGAAGTGGCTGACACAGGAATTTCAAGCTGCAGTGAATAATAAAAAGCATACGTAACAACTGAGACATAAAGCAAGTGCTCTAAGGTTTTTAACATTTTTCTGCTCTCAAAAACCATAAAGCAAACAACATTAATTTGGGGGATTTTCCCTTTTTAGCACCCCTCATGTTGCTGTTCATGTAGATGCCAAAGTTCAGTGGACCCACATCAGCCATGCTCAGTGTACACACACATCTTGCTCTGTGCCTGTGCAAGTGCCTTCTACATGGCCTTCCATTTTCTCTGTGTTCCTCTCTCCTTGCCCATGATCCAGTTGGTACCTGCTGGTTTTCTCTGTCTGCTGTAGTTACAGGTCTTTTCCCTTCTGCAGGGGCATGAAAAATTTTCCAAGGGCTGTGGCAGAAACCTGAAGTGGGGTGATCTCATTTGCCAGGTTGCCAAAGTCATTGGTGATGGAGAATAGTGTAAATAAAAGCAGGAGGGAGGAGAGAAAATAGGAACTGGGCACTGGAGTTTCATTGCTTATAATGAATGAGTTTATAATGAAAACATTATAAATTTTCTTTTTAAAAAATTTATTTAAATAATATGGCTTTTGTGGTGATAAAATAAGAAAATTGGTGTTGTGGTGATTAGTGTGAAGCAGTAAAAGATAACAGTGGGACTCAGTTTCCAGCAATCAATGGAAAAAGCAGGCTGGAAGGTTATCCTAATTTGGCACTGATTGTTAACTGTATGCTTCAGAGAAGCTAAAAAAACCTTAAACTTAATTTTATGAACACAAATCTACTCTTTATTAATGTCACTGCATGGGGAAGTAGAACAGTGAAAACCAGTTTTGATGTAGTAGTGTATTTTGGTATCTTATTCAAGTGATTTTTCTACTTCAGTAATAAATTATTTTATTATATTATTTATTTTATTTAAATTAAGCTCATAAGAATATATATAATTTATGAGAACAGCTTTAATAATATATAAATTGTATTGATTTTTTTTTCATTTCATATGGATTTCTTAAAAGTGACAGTTTTAAAATGCTTTGCTATTACTGAACCTTAAGTACTTGTCTTCCACTTCTAGAGTGTGATGTATACAGCTGTGGCCTGAAGTATACCTAAGTATACCTAAGTACGCTCTAAGTGGATATGACAAACTCTAAATATTCAGTAAAAATCTTCATTATAAAACTCTACAAGAAAAATAAAAAAAAAAAAATAAAAAAAGATGTTAAGACAACAATGCTGAGATTATAAAGCCAACTCTTTGCAAGTAAAGACATTCCAGTGTGCAGCAGGATTTATCCCTCTTTCAGCTGTTAGTCACTTATTAAGCAATTGAGAAGTCACCTTTTCTAACAGTCAGTAGTGATGTTATGATCTATTGCTTTAGCAGTCTCTGGAAATTAAAATAATTAGTAATAAATGGAACACTGTTCAGTCATGTACACTGCTAGAATATTCATTCTAGAAATTTAGACAATTGTTCAACTAAAGTGATAGTGGTTTTGCACCTGAATTAGGTACCATTTGAAGCACAAGAAAGAAAATAGATTCAATTAATGAGTATTCAGTAATTAGGAGACTAATTGCATCAAGAGCAAGCAAACAGACCAGGAAAAAAAAAAACAACAAACCTGTTCACTAAGTGTTTACTTCTAGTAACTAATGAGAGATCAATGTTATGTTCAGGACATTGAGAGTGTTGAAAAATTCTTATTAATATTCTTATGAATATGAATATTTTAATATTTAGTCTCTAAATTTAACTATTAGATAACCTTTTCATCTTCAAAAGCATTAAATCAGTAGGAGCTCCCTTGTAAGGACCTGGCACTAAAATTCTTGTGAAATGTGGCAATAATTGTCACTGAACTTCATGAATAAAAGCCTATAAGTTCATGAGAGAATAGGATTTCCAAGTTACCTTCTGGCTACTCAGATACTGTGAGCATCTTGGAGAGATGTAAAACCAGTCATCCGATCTCCAGCCCAGGTGGGCTAAGTACTGAGGAAGGAGTCCAGCTGGGACATACTCCTGATTAAGTTGTTAAAGAAGAAATGTTAGAGGTGGCTTGGATTTGTGTTTATTGTTCTTTAAACCCTGTTTCTTCACTCCTTTCATGGATTAAAACTTGTCAATAATGGAAGAGTTGAGACTTCTCCTTTCTGCTGCTTTCTGCTAATATGTTTATCATGTTTTAGTTATATGACTGCTGTCTCTACTCTGGAAATTCTTGATTATAAGACAAAGAAGACATGGACAAGAATGCATGCCTTCTTAATGATTCTGTGTGGTAAATTACCACTATTTTAAGAGCTACATGTAAATAAATGTGCAGAAATAAGTGGGAGGTTTAAGATTTTTACAGGTAAAAATATGAAAAAGACAGTCTGGAAACCAAAGAAACAGGGTATATTTTGTAATAAATGTGCTAAAAGAAATTATTTAGTCTGGGAGAGGGTGTTTTCTAATGAAGCCTCATTAGCAGTGTATTATATAGCCACATTGAGATTGAGGATCCAGTCCTACGAGTGACTGAGCAGTGATAATTAATCTGCATTTTCTCTGGCTCAGGCCAATTGTTTTCTTAGGCAGTAATTAATGAAAAATCTGTTTAGGACTCATGAGCTTTTAATATAACAATGAGTAGGTATTCCACCTTAGGGTGTAGCACAGAGGACTAATATTAATTTGCTTTAACAGACAGCACCTAGTCTCAATAAAAGCATTTCAAATGGAATTACATTTTAGCCTATTCATTTAGAGAGCTCCTTACATTTTCATAGAATGCCAGATAAGGACAATGTTTTCAGTGACATCAATCAGCTTTGGATTAGGACTATTGGATCAGCAGTTATTCTCTTTATCTGGGTTTGGGGCATGGAATAATGGTTGAACATAGCACAACATTTTAATTGTTTAAAAGCTCAATGCATACTTAACATTAGTCATAAAATTTACAGGGGAAAATTTTTTGTTTATTTGTGGCAGAATAATTTCCTGCAGCATAGTTTTCTTTGTCTCTTGGAATATACCAATGCTATCCAGTTATTTTTTGTCATTAAACCCCGAAGCATTTACTGAAAGGAAAAAATTATAATTCTATCCCTTACACAGAATTGAAAATTTGCAAACCTAAGATTAGGTAGAACACATTAGCATGTGCACAAGTACTTAATTACATTAGTGATGCAAATGTTTTGCAATATTGTGGTTTTGTAAACAAAATAATCTTGTTATTATAGAGAATTTATAATTCTAAGGAGGCTCAGAGGCTATGAGAACTGAAATGCACTACCATGTTTAGTGTTTGAAACAAAGGTATCTTTAAAATCCGTGGAATCCCCAAAACAGTATTTTTAAAAAATATCATTGTTTATTTTTATATGGTAAATTTAGTAAAAAAATCTATTTTATTTTATTCTTGTTCTGTATGGATTACTTCAACTTCAGTTGAATAATTACTTCAACAGTAATATATTCAACTGTAGCAGTGTTTTCCAAGCTAAGCTTCAGGATATTCTAAATCCCCAACAATCAAAACCACGTGCAAATAGAGGAATAATTTCATGCCTTCAATACTACAACTAAGGATGTGTATACATACATTTACTTTGCAAAATAGTAGAAAATATATTATGTGGCATGAAGTATGTTGCAATGAATAGCTATGATTTTTAGAAAATAGGGGATCATTTCACATTTACACCTAGTAAATAATAGCCTGTATCTTGAAAATTGATGCATGCGTCTCTAAAATATTAACATTATTTTCTATTAGTCTGAAGGTGCTTACTAAGTTTCTTATCTTAACATTAAAGTGTTGATTATAATTTGTTATTAATAACAATTTTTTCCCTTTCTTTGGCTATATTTCTTGAAAGTCTCCATATTTTCATTGAGTTCCATGGGAATCTGAGTTGAACAAAGGTAGCAGATTTAACAGAAAAATACATTTATTACTCAAATACGAGTAATTTTGCTTGATTATCAAATAAGAGACTCTGAATGTAATTCTTCTTTGATGACCTTTAAAGCTCAGCACGGTTTTTTTGCCAGAGGCATCCGTCCCAGTTCCACAGCTATCAATACCTCTTTTGCCAGGGCACAGTGAGGGCCGGCTGCTCCCTGAGGTACAGGGAGCCAGGAGCAAGTCATGGTGTGAGAGGCATTTATGCTGTGGAACATGAAAGACTATGGGGAAAATTATTTAAAATTAATTAGGTTGCAAAGTCATGTTCATAGAAAATGGGACGCACTAAGATACTTTAGCTGCTTCTGTTTAGCCTCATTTTCCTTCCTTGTGTGACCAAATTGTGCATGGAAGAAAGACAAAGTGTTATGTAAAAATAATGTAAATTTGATTAAGCTGTCATTGCATTTTTACATAAAGAATCAGAAAATGCATCTTCAGCACTTTTTAATCATGAAACCATGATCTTATAAACTTACCCTCCACTGTTTAAAGCAGAGCTCAAAGCATTATTTTCTGGTTGTCTAAAAGGAAAGACTTCAAACCACTGCACAATCGGATTTTTCCTCATTTGGCTGTGAGCTTGAAAGCTCTGATGCATTTGGGCTGAGTTTCAGCATTTCCACCATGTGCCAAAGGAAAGTTAGTATTTCACTTTATTTTTTCAAGAAATATGTTAGGATGCCCAGAACCTTAATTGGCACCTTTTATCACTTTAAATCTAAAAACCCTGAAATGTTTCTGAAGGGATAACAAGCCTGGGTTTGTGTCCAGAAATGCTGTACCACTTCCAGTAGTTCATGGCATCTCTGGTATAGCATATAATGAGGGCACCAGTTCTAGAATATTTATTGGGAAGACAGCCTAAGGTTTTATGGGGAATCCAGCCATAGCAGGACAAACCCTGATTTTAACCATGTTCAATAAAGAAACAAACCCAGCTAAAGATTAATGTTATTTCAAAGCAATATACTTTTTTTTTGCTTTTTGCTTTCTTGGTATTTTCATGTTGCATCAAAGAAGCTAGAAGATATAAAAAGTCCATAGAATACTTTATAATGGAAAAAGAGAACTTAAGCTGCTCTCACTCCGAGTTCCATTATATGTTTCTGTACATGTAGCTGTAGATGCATCTATATCTGTGTCATCTATATCTGTATATAGACATATATATATGCACACACGCCAGATCATCGGCAGATCAAAACAACATTTACACCAACCCGATTTATCATGGGAGGAATATGTGTCTAGTGAGGACATATACAAGGTTATGAGTACAAATAGTAAAAGTTAAACAATACTCTCCTATTTCTGTATTAGAATGTAAATATAAATATGCATGCAGACATATATAAATATGTATCTATACAGATATTCAAGAGACTGCTTTGTAGCTATTTGTCCATTTATCTATGTAATTTCAATCAATCCGGTAATACTGTGATGCTTTACTACCAAGAAACTAATTTCATATTCCATCAGTCCCTCTGAAAATGATGAAGTGAGATAATTTACCCCATTCTTGTTATTGGGCTGGGCATTTTATTCTTGCTACAACAAAATGAGAGAATAGCTTGGCAAACTCATATTCATCACAACAACAGATGTACTGCAGTGATATTAGTCAGATCATGTTTAATATTTGTGCTAATAAAGAAAAATATTCTGTGATTTGACAAGTCTGAAACAGGAAAAGTTGGCATATTTTCCTTCTGTTCTTCAAAGGCTCAAGTTCTGACTGAAAGTAATTCTGACCTCTAAATTTCATATCTTTTTGTGAATACTGCAAAGTTCAAGAATGCTTAGGCACATGTAGCCTTAGCTGGGACTTGTATAACTCTGAAGATACCTGCTTATAGCATGAGGTTGCAATTAATGACACTTTGCAGGCATCCAAATACCTCAAAGTCTTTTGCAAAATTTATTTAATACTTATAACAACCTGGAGAAGTCGTCATAGGAGATAACAGAATTTTTTCACATGGATTGAAATGCAGCTGTCCTTGGACTGGCATGTAGCAGCTGTTTAACAGAAGATGGAAGCACAGATTAAGGCTGGAGATGAGCTAAAATCAAGAGGAAATTTCTGTAATAAAAGTATAAAATTGAAGGTCAGTTGAAGGTAGATATTAAGTTGAATCCTCTGTTGATTGTATTATGAGCTCATATGTGTAGTTTATGACAACTGTATTTTGTTGAAAATTGATTAGAAAAATAGACAACTAATAAAGAATTTCTATGTACTTAAAAGGAAATATAATTAATTAAATTAATCATATGCAAATGAAATTTTATTTTGATAAAAATTGTGCATTTAATAGGTACTTCTGATTTCCCTAAAGTGAGAGAAGAAACACAAATCAGAATAAATCTGTTCCACTGGTTTTGCAAAATTTTCTTAAGGATGTGTGGAGGAGCAGAATCAATATGTATTTAAAATAAAAGTCATCATCTTAGTACTCAAATAATAGGATATCATTTTAAAAAATAAGGTAATTTCCTATCATAAGATCACTATTGATGGAGGTATCTTAAATATTTTGGAGGCCTTGTTTGCAGTAGTGACAGAGGTCTTTGGTCAGGTAAACGTGTTCGCAGAGCAGTTCTCCATAATTTGCAATTTGGAATGATGACCACATGTGTTGGAAGCTGTCAGAATCATCTCTTGTATAGAATAGTCCCTTTCCAGACTTTCTGGCAGTGAAAGATGGCTTGTCATTATGAGAAGACAGTAAAGAACCACAGTTAGTAAAGAACCACAGTTTTCTCAGTGCTGGACACTCTCCTCCCATAGCACTGGGGAACCTTTGGAGGTTTACAAAAGATCCAGGCCCATAGCCTGCATCTTTGGATGACTCTGTCCAGAAGGTGGCTTTGTTAAAGCATCCATTGTAGTTCACTTTCATTAGTGCCATATTAGAAGACTTAGAAGCTAAAACAAACTCCATAACTCTGAATTTTCTGCTGTTGCAATTCATACAGTATTAATATATTGAATATAATTTCTTCAAATTACTTGTGATAAAGAGAGTCAGAGATACCCCCCTGGGTTATTTTCTTTGTTTAAAGAGACATGCTGCTGCCGAGTTTTAGTGGCAATAGTATTTTGACAAACTGCTATAAAACAAGAAAAAGTCCTGCTTTCCAGTATTAATCCATCAGGAAGCTGTTAGGGATTCATCTTGTCTGAAATATTCATAGGCAGCAAAATGTCCTGAATGCCCTACAGAATTTGTGCAGAGTCAGGCAGGTGATTGATAGTGAAGTTCTGTTCTGAGTCACTCACAGTATGTAACTCTATTTGTCTTGCCAAACACTAAAGAGCAACCAGCTCATAAAATGTAAAGGTAACGGGGCTCATATTTCCCCCAATTTAAGAAAGAACCTGGTGTCTCCACTTCATTGAACGTCACTGAAACTAATTTCCATTAAATCAAAGGGGAGAGGCACAATGTTCCTAGCAGAGAACATAGAAGATGAATTAGGCAAGTGTCATTTATAGTGCTGCATATACTTGTGTATATAATTTTTAGAAAAACCCTCCACAATTTTATATTATAAACAGCTGAATTACAGCTGAATTTTTGCGCCATTTCACCAAACCGAGAAATTAATTAAATACCAGTAAAAGTCCTCACTGGCTTCCTCACTGGAATTCATAGCATTCCTCAAGAAAATGGACTAGGTAACATGTTGCTTTCCCTAGTACTTTCACAAGATACCCAGTGACCCAGTGGTATGTGCTGGATTTTACTGGATATATAGTCCACACTAGAGAAGAAATATTTCCTCATTCCTGTCAGCAGTCTGCATGTCTTGGATGAAATTTGGGACATCCAGAGCTCAAACTGATTGAAACTGGTCACCTCTAAAGTAGGAACATTATGCATCTCTTCATTACAAATGTGTCCCACATTTTCTAAACATGGTTCTTTAGGATGTGGGGAGGGAAATATGCATGCTCAGGACCTTGTTTTCATACCACCTGAGTAAATTCAACTATTTTACCTCTTCTGAGGGAAAAATGTTGTGTAAAAGTCTGCAGGATTTCCTATCTTGCTCTTAGGAGCTGTCCCCTTTAGATTCGTGCTTCACACTATAGCCCTGTAGTGCAAGTGTAACCTCATTTGTCCAAGACTGAAAAAGCCATTATAGAGATACAAAGTAGACATTTAAAAAGAGCTTACACTTGAAAAGTGTTCATGTAATAAAGATGAATCAAGCTACTACTCAGTTTGATGGAAGAAAAGTAGAGAAAAAAACAAAAGAAGCAACATATTCACCCTTTACAGAGGGGAAATCAAATTAGAGGCAGGAAGGAAAAACATAAGAACTAAGGCCAGGGGGCTGCAGAACAACACAGAATACAAGTCTCTCCATAAACCAACCATATTTTACTCAGCAGCATCTTTCTGTTGCTCTAAAATACTTATGTTTAGATAATATCAATCTATTAGCTTGTTTATTTAATAATAACCTGCTTGGGTTTTTTTTTTTTTTTTTTGTTTGTTTTTGTTTTTAAATATTTCGCTTGGATTTTTCCGCCATTTGCTTATTTTTGCCTCTTAAATGAGTGGAGAAGAGTGTGATGCTTTCTACCTTTATATAGTGCAATTCTATCTGATGGTAAAATTATGCTTAGCAAAAATTGGCTCATGGAATTACCCCAAATTACAGACCACTTCACCCTCCCAAATGTTGTTGAGATGAACCAACATATATACGATAAATTCAGAAGCATGTCCACATGTGAGCTTGTTTTGTTGCATCCTTATTCCTTTAAGCTTCATTGAAATCAGTAATGTAAACATCCTCTTCCAATCAGCAGCGAGGACAATTGAAAAAAATTACAAAAACAATAAACTGTAAAAGAAGGTTTAATGCCTTCTGGCATGATATTAATGGGACTGATGATATTCATGTCTCAATAAAGAATCAGAGACCAGATTCTCAGCTGACATAAGTGGTGTCAGCAGAACTGTGTTGCTTTAATATCCCATGTGAAGATCACACCCTATTTAGGGAAAGCCATGTTGCATCCATAGTTACAGAATCTTATTAGGTAAAAATTCTGGGGAAGAGCAGAAAAGCACATTACTTAATAGGTCTATGTCTGAGCAGATGAAAGGCTTATTGTCTGCTCTAAACTGCACTGTAGTTAAACAGAAGGATACCTGTGGAAGGTACAGTTGGTCAAAAATTACTCAGCTGCTCTTCTGCTTAAAATTTGAAAATAGAAAGTCATTACTCACACTAGGCACTGCCTGGATTCTGGGTGCCTCATGAAGCCCATGTCTTTGCTCTGTGACTAGGCCAATGGATGAAACTTTGGTTTATTCCAGTGTGACTGGTACTGTGCTGTGATAAGGTCAACCAAGAGATCCAGGCTGTGATTTCTATGCTCTTTAAGGGCAAGTGTAAAAGGAAACAGAGTAAATGCTTTCTGAAGTGTTTTTTGTGGGCAAAACTGAATGGCAAAAAGGTTAATTATGTACACTGTCTGCCAGCAGTGTAAGAACAGCATGTGTTCAGGATGGGAGTCAGATTCCTGCTGAGGAATATGATCAAGATAAAACAAATGCCAAGAGACTGATGGAACAATGCAAACGACAACACTTGCCTAGCTTGGTGAAGCAGATGGAGCAGAAACCCTAATAAGGTAAGGTCATACGACGAGGATGTCACTGAATGGATGCAAGACTATCAAAAATAAAAAAGCTTTATAAAGGACAAAAATATAATTATCACATGAATAGGATACACATTTACAAAGAATACTGTAATAGATAGGTGGTGCAGTATTTTGACAAGTGCTGTAATGAAGAGCTCAGTATGGGTGAGTAACCATTGGTTGAGCTCTGTGTTGAGGAGCTGAATTTTGACAAATTCCAAGAGGCATCAAGGATGTTCAAACAAAAAAGCTTCTGGTATCAATCCATTGAATTCCTCTAAAGTATTAAACACACAAAGGGAGAAGTCAAGCAAACTCTCTACTCATTGATTTTTATGCCTTTTGGAGGTTTGAAAATTAACAAGGGGACTTTTCAAAAAGAAGTGGCTATAATGACTATATAGTGGTTATATATAGTTTTGAAAAAGGGAAGATAAGAGGGAAGAAGTGGGAAGGTATTTCATTCCTGTTTATGCTCAGTAACAGCCATTCTCTGAGGTCCTTTTACACTGAGTGGTTTGTCCTAGAGAGCCAGTATGTTATATCACTGTGCAATTAATCTGAATTCCAGCAGTAGCTGTTCAAATTCAGTAACTACTTGAGAACAGTAAGTATAACCAGAATATGCACATATTATTATATAATTTTAGAAACAGGTAGTAAGGTTTCATGCAGTAACTTGTGATATACCAAAAAAAAAAACCAAAAACCAAAAAGCCCAAAAATACTCCCCCCAAAAAATTAGAGGTATGTAATAAAGTGATTAAATTGCCAAGGTTGTGTATTTTTGGCTCAAAAAAGGCTGCCAAAGCAAGGAAAAATATTTATCTTTTGTTTGATGTTTGGTTGTCAAATTATGGACGAGCCTAAATATACAATCACACCCTTCATTTTCAATACTGAGATAGTTTTCTATTAATTACTATTAATTACTAATAAAAATTGGTGAGGAAGGAAGTTTAAGCATGGATAAAGAATGTGAATTCTTCTCATTTTCTGCCAGTGGAGAATTATATATCTATTTAAATACTAAAAGAGACACTATTTAAATTTTGCCATGCCAGGTATTTAATATGAACAGGACTTGGTCATTTTGCTAAGGAAAAGAAATACAGACAAATACATGAAAAAGGGGACTTGATTATTTTGTCTGCTTAGTCAACATGGGAAGACAAAGTCCTTATAAGAAGTGATAAGAAATCTATGCAAATCCACATACAGCAAAAAACTCTTAACCCAGCTTAGCTGTAATATTGAAGAGAGTTTTGATAAGTACCTTTAGATAGGGTCTTCTGATGGTAATTGAACCAGTTCATCAAAGAGTAGGATGGAAGAACAGGACAATATCTAAAAGCAGTGAATGTGAACAGCCAACAATAAGAAAGGTCAGGCTGATGAGGGACGGGGCTGCAGCAAATGCCCAGATTCATATGGGAAGTATTCTCTAGTTGGGACCTTCCTTGAGACAGGAAATTAATGTGGGTATAGCAGCCAAACAGAAGAGTTGGTCTTAGCAAAAATCTAGCCAGTGCCTTAATTATTACTAACTGGTTAGCAAAATATCCATGATGTTTTATCCTCAGACATAATTTCTAATTTTTTTTTGGTACTGTCTAATCAGCTGACACTGATGTATGTATCCTTGAACAATAGTCTTCCTTTGTTTTATCACCATAACCATCATCATCCCTATTCCTTATTCTCTTACAGTACCTTTTTTATTGCAGATGTACATATCACACATATATAGACCTTATTGTTCCTTATATTTAAAAGGAAAATGTAATCTCTCATTTCTCTTTTTGACCAACTTCTTCTCTATTCTGGCAATGACAGATACAGAACAAAGACTCCTTTCTCACAGAGCTTTTTTTTTTTTTTTTTCTGCTTACCAGATTATCCACAGCTTCTCTATTTTTCACCTTTGGTATTTTAAAAGGCAGAAATTGAAGAGGGTTTGGTACATTTCACTTAATCTGAGGAAAAAATAAAAGAAATAGAAGGTTGAAAGCTTAAAGATGGACAAAGGGTTATGGGAATCTATGACTTCTCTTTCAGCTTTGTTTTTTGTAAGATTTTCCTCCAGAATTAAGAGCTGTTCATTCAGTAAAATGTATAAAAAAAAAAAAAAAAGTCTCTTTTGCTACATTTAAGAAATACTATAACTCTACAATGTGCAATCATTTTATAAACCCACCTGGAGGAATATTTTGACTGCTTTGATATGTACAATTTGAAAAATCAATTTGTTTATAACACTGTGTATACAAGTTGGTTACAGAGTATAATGTAAAAAAGAAATACACTCACCTGCTAGATAGGTGGTCTTCTTCTCCCATTTAAAATTGCTGCTTTTCTTAACCCTATGGAGCTATTTTCTTTGAAATTGTAACAAATAGAAATAAAACTTTTTCTTATCTTGATGACTTGAATTTTGTGTTTGGTATCTGACAAGTCCCTTTCCAAGAGATTTTATTGATGTTTTTCTTTCTTCAAATACAGAGAGTGTTACACTTTTGGTCTGACTTACAAGAGTTTAGGAATGTGTTTTCCCTTCCTTCCCAGGGGGCATTGTTAATGTTTAGCAACTCTATTGTCTGGTGCAGCAGAAGGAAGCTTACCACTTTGATGTGGATTCCTATTAAAGCATTGCAGAGTATTAAACTAGTGATCCAGAGCTGCAGAGAGTTGAAAACAAACAGTGCTGTTTCAGAGAGCATTCATGAATTCAGTTTCAGGAAAAAAAATACCCCAAAACCAACCTATGACCAAAGCATAGAATAGCAGTAGTAAATTTTAATTTTGGTAGGTACCTTAAAAATTAGTGAAATGTGTGGCAGCATTACTGAGTACATATTATCCTTATAATTAAACTGTGATTCACCTGTGGGGAAAAAAAAAATTTCTTAAAGTTCACCTAAATTATCTACTTTGGTTTAAATTTGAAACAGAAAGATAAGCTAATCAGAGCTACAACTACAGTTTGGTTGAGACTTAATTAGTGGGAGCCATCAGACATTTCATTTTGCATGTAATTAATCTTTTTCTACTGAAATTGTTTTAGCAAATCACATTTCACAATTTTCCACTTGTCTTTGGCAGTTGAATCCAGATTCTCTGGGATGAAACTGGTTGCTCTAGCTTACTCTCATGTGTGGATGAAAAGTTAAATCACACCCAGTTGCCACCTACTTTGGCACAATTGTATATGAAGAAAAAAACAGAATTAGCAAAACTACAAACTAAGAATTAAATTAATTATTTTTATAAAGATACATCTTGGCACAATTATTTTGTTATGCATTACTTGGACTCAGCAGTAAAGCTTAAATTCTGTATGTACTGCAGCCAGAAAAACCCCCAGCTATACAAATTTCTATGTTGAATATAGGGATCTGCTTCTAAAAATCTCCACTGGAAGCACGCAGATGTTAGAAATGACACGTGGCTGAAGGGGGTCAGGCCCAGAGGGGCCAGGCACTAGTGGTGTACCACCAGGATTGGTACTGGGACCAGTGCTGTCTGACATCTTCATCAGTGATGTGAGGGATGGACAGTGTGAACCCGCAGCAAGTCAGCATATTAAACAAACCTGGAATGAGTGAATGATACAGCAGAGAGTTGTGCTGTGATCTGGAAGCACCTCAATAGGATGGAGAACTGGGTTGACAGGAACCTTTTGAAGTTCAACAGTGAGAAATGCAGATTTCTGCATCTGTGGAAGAACACATGCCATTGTGTGTTGGGGCCACCATCTTGAAAGCAGCTCTGCAGAGAAGGTATTTGGGGCCATGGTGGATGACAAGCTGTCTGTGATCCAGCACCACATAGTCATGGCAAAGAAAACCAGCAACATCCTGGGCTGCATTAGTACGAGTTTTGCCAGCTAGTCAATGGAGGCAATCCTTCCCTTCTACTCAGCACTGGTGAGAAAACATACCAAGCTCTGGTTCCTGTTCTGGTCTCCTTGGTACGAGAGAGACATGGATAGGCTGGAGAAAATCCAGTGAAGTGCCACTAAGATGATGATAGGACTGCAACATCTGTACTGTGAGGAAAAGCTGAGGAAGATGGAATTGTTTAGCCTAGAGAAGGGAAGGCTCAAGGATATTATCAATGTGCAAAATAACTGATATAAGACAATGTAGAAGAGAAAGCCAGTCTCTTCTTAGTAACAGGATCAGAAGCAATGGACAAAGTTAAGAAATATGAAATGCCATCTGAAGCAGTTTTCCCAGACACATTGTGGAGACAGTCAGAACTGTCTGGACATGGTTCTGGGCTACCTTTTCTACTTAACTCCACTTAAGCAGGGGGGTTGAACTATATGATCTCAATACTTCCACCCAATCCTAAAAGGTTCTCTGTGATTCCTTGTGTTTGATGACATATAAAGGATTTTGCATTGCACCATTCATTCAGAGCTGTAGTTCAGTAACAATTTGCTTCAAAACTCAATTTTATGTTAGTATTTCTGGACACCTTTCTTTGCACTCTCAGGTGATGTGCTATAGGTTTTACTAGACAGTTCAATGGAACCCATTGATAGAGACTCAAAGAGAAAGCCAACACTAGATCTCTGAAACTGTGTCTCATGCCAGGGACAACAGACATTAGTTTTCTGAATGAATATACCTCAGAGCTGAGCTAGTGCTGGTTTATGCCCTTAGCCATAGGCATAAACCCTGTGAACAAGCTGCTAATATGATATTCCTGGCTGGGAAAGCAACAATTGAAATGAACATTAGAGATCATACCCTATCTTTTGGCTGCTTTAACTCATACACATCTGTCAGTGTGGCAGTATGCCTGTTAGCAGTGCTGTATGCCAGTTTTTTGGGTGTTGGGATAATCTGTAGATATATTTAGGAGGGCAGCTTGGGCATGACACTAAAATAGAATTTCTTCTGCAGGGGTCATTGCTTGGATGATGCTATGAAGATGTCAATGCTGGCCCCTTGGGATTTTAACTTACTGACATAAATGCCAAAGATGTTCTAAACAAGTAGTTAAAACTAAGAAAGGTTATAGGAGCAGTAGGAATGATAGTTTGCATTTTGTGGACAGTGTGAAACATTCTACGAGAGTGCAAGAAATACAAAAGAAAAGCTTTGGAGTCCAGGAATATCCACAATATTTTCTAAGAATAAGAATATTTTCTAAGAATGTTTAAGAAGCTAAATGCATAGGCTATACTTTTATGAAAGGAATTCAATACCTGATTTCAGCTGCATGTATTTCACACCATCTCCCAATGCCATTTTGTGCAGCTCAGAACTTAGGCTGCAGTGCAATGAGTGATATCAAGCTGTAATTGTTAAAAAAAATATTTTGCTGGTTACATTTTTTCTTATCTCTTTATACAGATAAATTTCAATCTGCTCAGAAACTGCTTCCTATCAATAGTATTCCTGTGGTGTGGAGTGTCCTTTAAAAGAGGGAAGTTTGCTTTTGCTTCTTGGTATCAGCTCTGCTACAGGAAGGAAATTATGTTCCTAAGATGTTTTACTAGAGATGAATTTGAAGTTTGGCGTGAGTTTAAGTGTTTTGTTGAACTGAACACTGTGCGTATAATCTTCATAAATTGCTTGCATTAATCAAAAAGTGCTAATTAGTAGCTAAGCTTCATTTTTGGAAAAGTCTGCATTAATTTATTAAGTTAAATAAAAAAGCCTCTTCCCTCTGAGTGGCGCATGTAAAGAGGATGGCAGATCATAGCCTAAATATTGAGAGGAGCTAAAATCTTCTTAATAACTGTTTCCAACAAGTAGATCTCACTAGGAGGAGGTGGAGCTGCCTAATGCTCCATTATGTCTTGATTGTTGGATATCTGTAGAGAAGCAGGACAAAACAGCTTTTGAACCAGCAGCATAAATGTTGAATTTCATGGACCATTGTTTCTTCTTTTTTTT
>VWZN01017108.1:6569-23827 GCA_013396955.1 Regulus satrapa
AAAATTCAGCAGGTTTTTTTTTTTTTTTTTTCTTTTTTTTTTTTTTTTTTTTTTTTTTTCCTTTATGTGTATATCCAGTCCAAGATCAACCATCTAATATCTGGCAGGAAAAAGTCAGGACTATCTTGCTGATTAGTTACAAAATCCATTTTGGTATTCATGTTAGAAAGCGAACAGTGGTTTCCTGCTCAGTTCATATTAAAAGAAATTCAAAAGAGACCAACAGCTCTGTAATAGCCAGCAGAGTAATACATTAATCACTTGATTCTTCACAGCTAAAAATACAAGTGGATTTTGTGGGCACATTCTCAACTGGGCTGTACCTGCAAAATAATTCTGCCTATTACCACAATCTGCACTGAACACAAACAGGATTTGGTCCAGTATCTTCCATGTAGCAGATGTTGCTTTTTCATATATTTGGGATATTTGACATGCTCTGTCCTGATTTCTGTAAAAGCAATACAAATCATGCAAATATTTCATGCTCTAATCAGCAGAAAGTAGATAAGTACTGGCCTGTGTATGCAATTTACCAAAGCTCAACTAATTTTTCAGTTAGTAGATAATGGCTGGACATTATAAAGTAATGCTCATCACTTCACACAAGCAGCATTTGCTTAGTGCTGTTCTCTGTTAATACAAAGAGGCATTAGCAGACACTTGTAAATTTTCCTATATACAGCTTACATAAAAACTAATGACAACAACACAACAAATGACAACTGCTCCCATTGAAAGGCACTGCACCTAGAATAAATATTCTAGGTATCCTTGGGGACAAATATTTCAAGTGCTTACATATCTTTCTGGTATGCCTTCTAGTATTCTTTTCTGAAAAATCATGCTTCAAAATGTGGGCTTACATACTACTTACATGATGCTCTGTAACAGGAAGCTTACAATGCTGCATTTCTGGCCTGAACATTAACATTATTTTATTAATTTTACAAAAAAATGTATTAAAAAGGAACCCGTAGTTTTGACACTGAACTATTACAGGTTTTTATCTTTGCACAGGAATATATATTGGGCTGATAACTACATTTCATTGCAACAATAACCACTATTTAATCGATGTATTTTATTCCAGGCAATAAATGTTTCTAAATATTCAAGGAACTTTCAGCTGAAGGCATCAGTATTTTATTTTAAAAAATTGCTTTTGAGAGAAAAACTTGCTATACATTTGACCTACTGACTTTTTCAGAAATTATTATGCTGAAAGCACTCTTGGTACTCTTGATAAAATAAAGTTTGACTTGTGTTTGAAACACACATTACAAATAGATGTATAGATGAACGAGATATTGAGAAAAGGAAGAGTACAGATTATGAATATTAAGATTTATATTAATCTATAAGCCTATTAAAGTACAGTAAAACCTGTCCTTCAGACCACCTTTTTAAAGATATCACCTCCCTGATGGGACCACTAAATTTCGGGCCAAATTATTTTCCCATAAAGAACAATGAAAAGAAAATTATTATATTAAGACTACTTCTACTATGGTTTCTTTTCATTTTTCTGCCAAAAATTATTCCAAACAGTAAAATAACATTGATTTTGACCTTGTTAATGAACATGAAGAATTTCAAGGCATACTTGACCATAGATTTCACTTTAAAAAGGAGACAACTGACATGTAGTCATCATAATTTCATCAACCTTGGGAGAAGAGTAGTAATTTTACTGATATTTTGGATAACCAGCTTGTCTTGATATTGTTAATGTTCCACAGGGACAAAAGCATGGCGTTTTTCATCATAACAACACTCTTAAATGATTCTGTAATTTGTATCACATTGATTAAGTCTTCTGAGAGATAGGAATATTTTAAAAGTCTGTGTTGTACAGATTTATATACTATTATGGGATTAATTTAATTTTTCCAAGATGTCCATCTTCCCTATGGTTGAAACTTTCTAGAGATGTCTCACTGGGACTACCTCATTCCCTTTAAGAGGCCACACCTCGTCCATGTAAAGCATAAACTATCAGAGTTTCCATTCCTATTATAAGTCCTAGATACTATAGGTTCCAGAGTGCAATATCCCACTTTGATTTAAGCTGTTTTGCATAGACTGGGACCTCCAAGCAATATCCCTTGCTTGGATTTAGGAGATATCAAAGTACGGGTTGCAAAAAGCATGTTGGTCCACCACCAGCCATGGTCTTTTTTGTATTTTTACATTTCTATCTCTATGCTTACACAAAATTCATTGTGTTTCCCATGTATCTTTGCTGCCAATTTTCTTATGTGTTTTAATCAGTCAGTGCATTATGAAAACATAAAATATGCTGCGTTGAAAGGAGCCTGCAAGGATCATAAAACCCAACTCCTGGCCCTACACAGGATATCCCAAGAGTCACACTCACACCATGTGCCCAAGAGATTGCTCTTGGCTCATTGGTCCAAATGCTTTTTGAACTCTATCAGGCTTGGTGCTATGACCTTTTTTCCCAGGGAGCCTCTTCCAGTGCCTGACCAACATTGGGTGAAGAGCCTTTTTCTGATAACCAACCTAAACCTCATCTGGCACAGTTCCATGCCATCTCATTGTTTTGTCAATGGCCACCACAGAGAAGTAACCAATGCCTGGCCCTCTGTCTTCCCTCAGGAGGATGTTGTAGGTCTCCTCTCAGTCTCCTCTTAACCTCAGCCAAATTACCTCAACCACTTCTCATACTGCTTCCCCTCCAGGTCTTTCACCATCCTCATAACTTCCTTTGGATGCTCTCTAGTACCTGAATTTCTTTTTATATTATGGCACCCGAAACAGCCTTCAGCACTTGAGTTGAGGCTGCCCCAGCTCAGAGCAGAGCAGGAAAACCCCCTCTCTTTCCCAGCTGACGATGCACCCCAGCTGCGGGGGTCTGCTGACTCATGTTCCATTTTGAGTCCCTTTTCACAGGTCCCTTTTCATTGACTTGCTTTCCAGCCTCTTGCTCTCTAGTTTTTCCATATATGCCCATCCCAGGTGCAGAATTCTGACTTTATGTGAAGCATCCTAACCACTGCTGTACTGGGAAGCATGTATCTTGGCTTTTACAGCTATGATACTAATAGCTTATTATGTTCTAAATGGTTTTCTTTCTAAGACAGTGAAGAAACAGAGCTAAAATCCAAACAAGCAACATCTTCCAAACTTGGAATACGCTGGAATAGTAATTTTGAAATTCTGCATAAAGCCTTTATTTTCCTGGAACTAAACCAGGCATTTCTAATGTTACAAAAAAAATTAGATATAAATATAGTTATAAATGTAAATATAAATATAAATATATGCCAAATTATGTCATTAGGACTATTATGTTATTGCTTTCAGAACTGTGGCTGATTTTGTTTGGAGGAGTATATGTCTTGTTGTGACGGCACACAAGGACTTAGTGCTCCTCATAGAAGCAGAGAAAATGCATTTAGAGAAGAATTAGAATTTTCCCTCATTAGAATCTCTTTGGCATCTCAGTAGTGGGACATGCTCTTCCCACCCAGGTCCTGATGTCATACTCAGCAGAGAAGATGCAAGGGAATTTTTCAAGGTGTACATTTGTTTGATGTAATTTAAGTTGAAAATCTCTGTATACTTCAGTTGTCTCAATGGAAAAACCCTTACATCTGAACTGGGGGTTCTCAGAGGACCCTATTCTGGTGACCCATTCAGTCAAAACTGTCCCACTGTGATTGGAAGTATCAAAGGTGATTTCTGTACCTTGACTTATTTTCACTTATCAACATGAGATTAAATTAAATTATTATTCTGCTAGATGAGGTACAGTTTACCAAGCTGCCACTTGCCTTTAATCCAGTGCTTTTACTGAACTTGTGCCCTATTGCTTCCAAATCACAAGTTATTCATTGTGAATGCTAATAGAATTGCTAGTAACTTAGCATTTGTGTTGGTAGTCTTGGAGTAGGAATGCTTCAAGTTAGTGTTGTCACTAGACGACTCATACAACAAAATCACATCCATATCTGCAATTGTAGAAGTAGCTGTCTTGTGGTTTGTTGATTCCCAGAGAGGCAGATCTGGACTCCTCACTAGTCCTTTCTTCTTTCCCCCTTCCTCTCTCTCTCTCTCTCTCACATTCATGCCACATGTCCCACCACCTGCCTTGCACCATCTTCTTTGCTCATCAGAACCTCCCTCCTTTTCTTTCAGCTCAGTCACCCAGCAGAAAATCACCTCCTTTTAGCTGCATTAGTTTTCTGCCAGGTTAGCACACTGAATCAGTTCTCAGAGGAGCCTGGGGAGGGTCAGTGTGCATGACAAGTGCCAGAAGTGCCTGGCTAGGAACAGGGGGAGAGGAGGGGAGGAAACAGAACAGAAGTACAATCTTCCTTGGCTGGTGGCTGCGGACTGGCTGAGTCATTGGCTGATCCCATCATGCTGAAGAAACCAAAAATATGAAGGCACTTTATAGGATCCAGTAATTAATTTGAGTACTCACATTTCTTTGAAGATGTTCAGACTCACTGGTAAACTCTGCTTTGTTAACTCACATTATTAATCCTTCTAATCACAGCTTTTATTACTAAAGAGAATAGTTGAAATTTACAGTTAGCAGTCTGGTGCTCACAAAAAAGAGTGTTAAGAAAAACAAAGATTAATAAAAAAAGCTGATTCACTGAAATTAAACTCTGCAATTTAGGTCTTCCATGCCCAGACTTTAATTTATACCATGACACTTTGTTGTGTGAAAATGTCCAGTAGAGCCAAGATTGTGTTCCTGCTTCAGCCCACCTTTCTGTAATGGATGTTTTGGCAGAGTAATTTGGCAGCCCTACAGTACCTGAAAGGCTGTTTTATTCATGTGCTTTTTACACACCAGAACCCCTTTTGTTTAAATGAGATTTTCTTGAAGCCTGCAATAATTTAAACTAAACCTCAACTCATATTTGTCCAAACACATATTTTAATATGATGTTTAAAATGTTTGTATAGGCATGTTAATATCCATCATATATTTGGGCTAAAAAGTAAACCATCATTTTAATATTGTTTCATTACTAGTATTTGATGTGTGACACAAATTCATGACTGGTTAATGAACAAATGTCAGCAGGGCACAACTCTTTCTGTTACAGAAAAATCAGTGTCTCAATAATGGTTTGTTAAAGCCAGGGTTTAATTGTTTTTCCTTCCTCAACCGTTCAGTGAACTAAATGCAATTTATTGTCTTCTCACTTTTTTCTCATTCCTCCTGAAATTTCCCAGTGTTTTTCTTGCTGCATCTGTACTGGAAGCCATGCGTGTCTCTTTACTATTATCATCTATACAGCATGATAGATGCACTTGGATGATTTATATATAAATAAAAAAAAACCTCCTTGCCCAGAGTGGCCTACAATCAACTGAGTGCTGCAATTGCTATCACGTGGGTGGGATTATTGTGTCCATGTGTTATCAACTTGAAAATTGTGGCTGAAAGCTTTAATTCTGCAGTCAGTTCTGCTAGTGAGGAATAGATTCAGGCCTCAGTCCTGCAGTTGGCTGTGCTGGCCAGCAGCCCAATGCCTTTGTGGAGCCTGGCAGTGGGCATCACCAGCAGACAGGTCCTTCCCAATTGGACTCAGTGAGGTCCTACCCAATTGGATTTTGCCTGTTAGCGCTTCAAATCAACCTTTTTTTTTTTTTCCCTTGTTCTCTTCCTTCAGGAAGGGCTCTAAATTCTCCTACCTGGTGGCCAGTTCTTGTTTTTGGGGAAGACATGGGCATTTTTTTGAGGCAACACTATTCAGATTTCCTTCGTGCAAAACATTCTGACTGGCATGTTTTGCTGCTAATTGTGCAGTTCTTGTTCAGGCAAAATTCCTGTTATCTCCTCTGGGCATTTTGCCCAAGTAGGGAAACAGAATCCATTTTACAACATTCTGTGAAAATTAGCATCTTCCAGTTCTAACCTGTTTCAAATAGTTCATTGGCTGTGAACAGTGAATCTCTATGTTCAAAATACATTAACTGGCAGATTTTATGTAATTAAAGTATAAAATATCAATATTACATAGAGTTAAGAAAAGCTATCCCTTGATTTATTAGTCTTTGCTGATATGTTGAACAGTGTTGCACTATATACGTGATATGTATTAATACGTATTGTAGTAATTATGTATTACAGGATTGTATGGCTTTTCGAAACAGCAAAATGTAAAATGTATATTTAAAGCCTTTGGTCACCTATTGGGAGAAATGCTAATTATGATTTGTGAATTATTTTCTGCATGAAATCACAATCTTTACAATAACAATATATAGATTATGAACTTCTCAGAAAACCTAATGCCTGTGGGTGATATTTTGGTTGTTTAAGTACTGTCATTCTGGCAGAGCATTAATTTGGATTTTCATGCTCTAGTCAGCACCTTGGATGTCCTTAGAGTTTTACACTTGGATTAAAAATACATTGAATTCATCAAGCATATTGTTAGCAAAATGAACTTGGGACTTCTCTGTTGCAAACCCAGTTTTATGATTTTCTGATTCTAAATGACCTAAAAGAAAACCAGAAATGTTTGCAATTTTATGGTATAAACCTTTTCTCCCTAGTCTTGTACAGTTTTGAATTTCTGAAGTAAACTGTGAGTAAATAGCTACTGGACTGGTTTCAATATTGAAAATTGGTCCTATTTATTCTCCAAATATGTCAATAGCAAGGCCACCACTTCCTGGAAATCATTAGGCTGAGTAGATCAGATCTCCAATTGGTTCAATTCCAGATATGGGTATTTTAAACATTTCTAAATGAATCTGCAAAAACTTCAAAGCTCACAAACCTGAGGTCTGTCACCTGCACACAAAAAAAAACCCCATAGGTACAAGCAGGAAAAGATCAGGATGCAAGAGAAATAAGGAGAATTTGCATAGAAGAATATTCTATTGTGGTACAAAAGAAATAAATCTTATGTGTATGAAAATCATAAGCTTTAAGATTTGGAGAGAGTTGTGCAATTGACAATCAAATGGAGCTTAAAGGAAATTATGAGGTTTTACACTAAAGTCCTGAAATAAAGAAAGTAATATTTTACAGCAAAAAATTGCAAATGTCAAGATTAAATCATAAGACTTTGCACCATTGAGCCACTAGCTAGCTCTATAGCTTCTTCAGTTCTTAACACAGGGAAAGACCAACTTTCATGGTCAATAAAACTTAAGAACTTTAGAAATACATTTAGCGATATAAATCATATATTTGTGACTTTTCTTCCTTCAATAGCTAATTATGGGAAAAAATGAATACGTGGACTCCATGGCTGCTAACCTGTTCTTGCATTTGTTTTCAGGTTCAGTTTATAATCACTTTTGTTTATTCTAAAGAAATTATATTAATTTCTCAATTTAAAAAGACATGGCTTCTGTAAGCAAAGAGAGCAGGGTGGGTTTTTCTCTGTCCTACTGCAGAGTGAGACCTTGAGTAGATATAGCTTGGAATAAGCAAGCCAAACCAGATTCAAAAGTGGAAAATCCAGAGCTCAAATGACTAAACTTCTTCCTCCAGTTCAAAGCTGGACAGGTGGTGATCCAGATTGAATCAGTAGTTGTGAGAATGATTTGATTCACAAACAGGGTTATAAAATTTTATATGGAGATGCCAGTGAAAGTCACAAGATCGTAGAGCAAAAGACCCTATTCACATAAATTACCAGAATGGTTATGAAGCATAAAGGAAATAAATTGAACAATATTGCCCATTCTTAGCTTACAGGCATATGGTACATGGCTTGACATGATATACATTATAACAATGGGCATATTTGTGATTCCACAGAATAATATTGATACATACCCCCTTAATCTTTCAAAGAAGGAAACAGTTGCCTGTTCTGAGACTTATGAATTCACATGTATGGATTATGCATTTTACTGCATAAAGAAGACTTTTTTAGCACAGAAATTTGTCTATCTTTCCTCATGCAGTATCAGCTGGTCTGATATTGTATATATCCTTTCCTTACAAGCCTTACTTCTTTTATTACAGACAATCACATATCTTTATAAGGAATTAATTTGGCATCTTTATAAGGAATTAGTTGTGGTAAGTGTGGGGGCATTCAAAGGGAATATGAATTTCTGGAGGGGGAGTCTTTGCTGATACCTGTCAGTACAGCACATGGTTCACATCTGTCATGAAAACAATTTTTTTAAAAATAGCTAGCTCCTTACCTGTACCATATGTAAATACATATAACAGCAAAATATTTCTAACCCTGTCTACCCAGCTGATGCATTGATTTCAGCAGATTCTGAGATATAAACTTCAATTTGGCCTCCAGTCACTTAGTGGACACTGCCACCAGCAGCTCTGACACCGGGTTATTTGTTGTTGCTGTTTGCTGTCCCTGTTTGCACATTAATCCAGTGACAATTAGGTGTCAGCGAGCGTTGTTTCTGCCCGCTGATAGCCTTGGGCTCTGTGCTTGAAGCCCTAATCAGGAGTGTAAACTCTGCTATATTTCAATTTGGAGAAGCGCTCTTCCGCTAAGAGGCCCCTGGCACTGCGATAAATAAAACGCCTATTTACTCTATTGCCACACTTAGACATCTAATGCACTTACTACCAGCCCCCTAATCATGGCCCACAGTTAAATCCGCCTATAAATCACTCCATTCTCATCCTGCAGATTAGTGAAGCCATTTTCCCCAAACCCCACAATGAGCACTGTTTCCTTTTCTTGTTAGTCAAAAATGAGATGATTTTTATTAGGTTAAAGACAAGCTCACAGATGGTAAATCGTGTGGAGGGAAATAGGATGAAGAGTCCTGTGGCCTAGAGGGATGGCAGGTGGGACAGGGTGGGCCATGACTCTGGTAGACATCATCCCACCCTAGGCCCAGTCATCATCCCCCAGCTCCAGACCCAGGCAACATCTCTTCACACATTGCACAAAAAGGCAGCACCCACAGGTGTGATGAATGTGTCTGGCTTCAGCAGCCTTCAATGTAGGCAGAAGGGTGTGGAGGATATCTTTCCATTTTGTATCCACTGCTGGGTTTATCTACAGAAGCTTCTGGATGTGCATAAATGGAGCTGGCACAGAATAAGGTCTGAAGAAACAAGCACATGCCATCAATACAGTCCCGCCAGGAACAGTCCAGCTTTATCCTCCAGAGCACTGCTACGCACAGTGGGAGCAAACACACACTGATGCAGAGCATCTAATACAAACAGCTTGGATCTCCTTAAAAACAGGATGCTTTCTCAAACCTTTATATACCTTCAGAAAAATAGAACTACCTTGTGTACAGTTGTTTTAGCATAACCAGGCACCTAATATAACTGTAATGCATAATATAATATATTTTGCTTTTTTTTTCAGTGGATGGTAAGGAAGAGATCCTAGCTTCTTAAAAATAGGTTCATTATTCTCAACCATTCACTGAATAATTTCTGTGGACAATTTCCAGTCTTATTCAGGTGAAATTTGTTGCAAATATCTGATACTTTAAATACTACCTGGGTTAATCGGTTGCATAGGTCATGCACTTGTCTGCATATCTTTGATTGAAGGAGCACTGTGTTGAGATATCAGATTTTCTGTGCAATAACTATAATAAATTCCAAATTCATTATCCGTAAATAATCTGTGACATTTGCTCTGAATTTTGGCACAAGGTTATGATAGCAGACCCCTGTGTTAGGGCGACCACAGAAAGCAAACAAAACAGAGAAGCAAAACACAACCAAATAAAAAACCTCAAAGTGAATCAAAGAAATAATTGGGGGCTGCTTTTATTTTTACAGTATTAGTCTGTTACCCTTGCTACGTGGCAGAATTGCATCCCCTTTCTGGGTAGGGAAGCTTCCACATTACATGTTCATGCAGAAGCTATCCAGAGGGATGACAGAGATTTAAATTACCCACAGGACACGATTTACCTCACACATGGACATGCACCCATATGGGCCATTGAGGGGGAAGTGGCAGCTGTCATTGTGGGGAGGCCCACACCACTGCAGGCTCTGCAAATTGATCCTCCAACACCAAGTGCCTGCTCCATATCAATGTCCACCCAGATAAAATTCAGCCTCTTCACTCAGCCTTCTCTCCCTACTCCTTACTTTTCAGGTTCTAAACAGGATAGATTGCAGTGAAGAGCTCCCTGTAATCTCTCTTTAACCATTTCCATATGACAACTACTTTGGATCCCCACAGCCGAATGAAAAGGCCAGAAGCCTTGGCTCTGCTGGGGGGCGGGTGCCCCTGGGGAAACATATGTAAACAAAGCCCAGCTCTGTAGCCTTTTGCACCTCTCTCCCTTTTCCCATTCTTGCTTGGATCTCAGGTGGAATTAAAGGGATTAAAGCTGAGCGTAAATGAGGCGAGTGTGTAAAATGACTCCTTTCTGAACCAAACTGCATGTTCCGTGCTGAGGAAATGAGATGCCCATTTAAATCTCATCCATCCACCGCCTGTGGCCACCACCATGTACCTGCCTACTTAGCCCAAGGGTTAATTAATTGAGGCTTCAATGCACTATTGCAAGAGCATTATTGCATTTGATACTCTACATCTGTGATTTAAAACTCTTTCAGTCCCTTGTCAGCAAGGGAGGGTTTTAACTAGGAAATTAGCATTCAGATAAGGGTACGCTCTATTTGCTTCTGAAAGGAAGGAAATATTAAGGATGCTGGTGCACAAACCAAGCTGTAATATCCTGTCCCATCCTAGAAAGGGCTCTTGGGCCCCAATTCCCTAGAGGACACTCCGTACAAGGGGAATAGAACATAGAAAAAAGGAATTACAATTTTCACTGGAAATATCATAAAGTAGAAAACAGACAAGAATTTGTGGTTTATTTTTCAGAAATTTCTCCTTATTACATGTTTCCTGTCTTGACACCTGGCTTATTTTAAATACCCTATTACCCAACAGCTTATATCCATACTATATTTCAGCCTTCTCATGGAGTTCAAATATTAATATTACTCCCCATCTAGTTAAGAAAATTTTAATAATAACTTATTTTCTCGAAATAAGCCGAAAAATAATAATTCCTTGCCTTCCCATAATGTCCTTGCATTATACTCAATGGCATGTGTGTATAATCCCCAATCACTGAAATGAAACACACATTTTCCAGCAATAAAACACAATAGTTTGGGATATGAAGTGACAAAGGAAGTATCCAACTAAAACAGCAGGAAAAATAAAGGTAGAAAGAATGCAATTTTCCCAACCTTAAGTCTAGCTACCAAACCTTAAAACTGTGAGAAAAGGGAAAGCCATTCACAAGCTATGGTGATTGACACAGCAGGTCACCTTGCTGTGAATTTCTCATTGTAAGAGGTCTGCTTAGTTCACATGCAGCTTCATTCCTGTCTCTTTTGGAGACAACCACTTGCACCAGAAGAATTTCAGAAATAGGCCCTAATGGGTTTAATCTAGAACCATGCCAAAATTGCAGCATGCTCCTGCTCTGCCTCTCTAATCCAGAGATCAAAACCTAGGAATGGGTTTGGCTGAGCAAAAGGACTGGAGTGAGATGGACAGCCCCAGCTACCCACACCAGGGGATGGTCCATAAGGCATTGTGCCTTGGAAAGATGGAGATACATGACTCAGCAGGATGTCCCACAAAACAACTACTATTTCCATTTGCTGGTGTCACAATAATTGATCTATTTTGAAGGGTGTATTCCCTCTCCCACGATGTCACTTCTTTTTTGAAAATAAAGGTCACAACTATGCTTGAAAATAAAGGTTGAAACTATGCCTCTTCTTCCACACTCCTTGGGGAATTGGTGTGGCCATTCAGTGTGCCTCACTGTCTGTCACTGGAGCATGTCACGGGATGAAGAACAGCAGCTGTGTGTCCGAGCACAGCAACAGTTGCACGGATATCTAAAACAGGAAGTGCAGATTAACTTGTCCAGTTGAAACTACAGGGGGAATTTAGGAAGACAGAATGCAATCAGCCAGGACACTGAGGTTAACACAGTTAATCTTGTGGAAAGTGCAGTGGGACCTTTAATAACTGCAACTGGTCAAGGCCTCAGTTTTATGTCTCATCCCAAAGATGGCACTTCCCAGTGTTTGGTGGTGCTGTTGTGGCTGGAGGAGGGGAATAGTGCCATCTACTGCAACAGCACCATCTCTCATAACACCTGGGCTCACCAGAATCCTGAATCATCTGAAAAAATAAAGCGCTAATTAGAGTTTTTACTGGTTTTCCTTTATAGGTCATTTGTTCTTCCTTAGGACCTCCTTTCATCTATTAGCTGTGATATCTGACCTTGGCAAGCAGAGTTGTTAGCTGGGGAATGGCCAAGCACTGTCTCTGAGGGCTAATCTATTATCCCACCAGGCATGGGGATGGGAGCAACTGGTGCTCTTTTTGACCAAGTTGTGTCACTTTTGTTCGAGCTTCTTGACAGACAGCTCTTGAGTACTTCAAAGGGCTAATTGTCATTGACTTAAGAAGTTTGTTAGATGTCTGCACAAAGGTTTTTATCCTTTCAACAATTAATCTTTGAAATACAGAGCTTAATAAGGCACTATGAACTTCACTGTGGTATTTTAACAAAGTACTGAGACTGTTGTATGCAGTTCAGGTTTATGAACAATGACACAGGACTTTATTTAGCAGGAGGCAATCTATCCACTGTAAATCAAATATCTCTAAACCAGCCTCAGAACAGTGGTGGGCATAAATCAATGTGTTGTCAAGCAGGCCATATCTAGTCTTTAAGAAATGGGTCTCTCCTGTATCTTTCTTTGATCCATGGGGCATACACACTGTTTTACTACAAAGAACATTTAATGAGCCTGGTTTCTTAGTAATCCCTGTATTCCTGGAATAGGTCTTTTAAGTAGGACTACCTTTAAAATTCTGTAAATGCATGCATATTTTCTGATATTTACTGGTAGTTCTGATATTCTACCCATAGTACAGAGAGGGTACCTGCACAAAAGTTTTGATACTGCAGAAGGCTTGAAAGCAACAGAAACATTGCATATTTACTCTCCTCAGATGCTAAGAAGATATAAGCTCCTGTGTGTGCACTATATATTTGTTGCAGAGGTTAAAAATGAGACATCATGATTAAAACCAGAAGTGTGATTCAAAAACTGAAGAGTGAGGCCCAGTCCCAGAAGGGCTTAAATATGCTTTCAGTTATGACAGAAAAAGGGAGGACTTTGAGAAAGCTCATGTTACATGCTTGCATGTTTATACAGGATGTGATTAACAGAGAAGAAACTGAAATAGACTATCAGATCAAGGCCTACATCCTGTGGCTTAATCAAGCACAAGGCAGAGAGGAAAGTACCTAATACTCCAGAGATGAAATGGTTTCATGAGAGCCACACCCCCTAAGTTGCCTTTTTAGAAAGTCTAATAGGACTTTTTTCAGTTTCATAAAGTATCTTGATAACTGGAAAGTGCCAGTTAATGGTACAATGTTCCAACTATGAATTTTACAAAGATTAATCTACCCCTTTAGGGTCCAAAGGAGCCAATCAAAAGCTGCCCAGTCTTCGATGTTTTACAGTCACTGTGGGCAAAAAGCTCAGCTGAAACTACCATTCAACATCCTAAACTGTCATCTTCATCTTCTTCTAGCATAAAAATACATATTTTTCCCCATAATAAAGATTTTTTATAATAGCAATAAAACAGCTCTAGAGAACATGGTTGCCTTGAGATAGCTTAACTGTGTGTGGTACCTCATAACACCCTGGAGATCCAGCCACCTCATAATAATCTCTTTCTTTACCATGCCTTGCTTAATTAGGGAGTGAAGCCAAAAGGTCAATGCAGGATAAAAATGTAAATTTCAAAGTTTTCATGTAGACCCTAACTCCAAATCATAAAATATATATGGTATGCTCATCATAAAGCTTAGTACATTAAAGGATAGAAAGTAAAATGTTTTATGTTCTCAACATTTTGGTATTTTAGTGAGACAACAAATAAAACCCTTATGTTCTTCTGTATAAAATTATGTCTATCTTCTGCAACTGATAATTACTAAGTTATTAATTTAGTCTCTATGTGAAAAATCCTCTTTAGCCTTGAATTTGTCTTTTATAAATATGTAATACATTATAAATATAATGGTTTTAGAGTATTTTGGTGTACCTAAATTTTCCTTTATTTTACTCACATATACCAGACACTGTATATATCACTCTGGAGAGACACACAATATGGTGCTACAATTTTCTCATTGTAGCCCTATTCCAGTTCTCCAATAAAAGCAAACATAAATTCATTTCCAGGTCTTATTACTTCATCTGAGTATTGATGTCATAAGAAATAACATGCTTTTGTTGTTTATCTTGTTGTTTCTTACATTATTTGCTGTGCTCCTTTCCAGTTGTCTCCTGACGATAAAAATATGCCTGCATTCAAACTGTATGTATTTATACACTGTTAGAGATGATACATTTAAATTGCAGTCTCAGTTCTTATCCTGTTTTTATCATAAGTGATGGTTGCAAACCATTAAATATTTATCTAGCTTTGAGTAACAGAGATTTCAGATTTAATTTATGGATTCAACAATCAATACAACAGTGTGATTCCGTTAGGGATCCAATTGTGTGTATTTTCCCTTCTCTGATTCTAGATAAATAAGTGGACAAGGCATACATTGCCCTGACTGACATTTGACCAGCTGATCAAGATTTAGATCAGATGGATATTATAAGATATGCAGTAATTTTGCCCCTTAAATCTTAATTCCCTCTTGTCTTTAAAATAGCAACAATATTCTAACAAAGCATTCTGCTCTCAGAATTGCAGGTACATGAATTTTCTGGATATTCAATTGTGAAACATTTCTTATTTTCATATTTTATGGCAGCATTCCTATGAGTGACACCCTATCTGTACCAGAAATCAGAAAACTTTTCATTAGAGAGTATATTGAAATATGTAGCTGTTTTACAGATTTGCTCTAAAATAACAGATTGTACTTTCTCTTTTGGTTTCATTACCTATTAAGGAATACACAGCTACATTTAAAATTTTTGTATAGTTTTTCCTGACAGCCAAAGTTAAGTAAAGGTAGCATTTTGTCTGGATGTTTATATGCTTGATTCATCTATTATTCAGATATATCACTTATATAATACTTTCATAATGAGATGTGGTTGATATGTTTGTGCACAATTTTTCTATGAGTCAAGGAACAGGCAGCTCAAGAATCTACTTTCAAAGTTCTGGTTGCCTTGCATTATCCATTCTTAAAGTTCCTTCAATTCAAGGTCTTTAGATCCTTCAAAATCAGATTCCTGTTTTTATTCACAAGCACAGTAGACTGCAATGATATAAGCACACTCAATGGACCTTGGCTCTGAACTGAAGTAGGACACATTCTGTTCCATCACCCTGTCTCCATTTCCATTCTGAGTCTTCTCTAAATTGCTATGCAGTGTGACAATTGTTTCTTACAGAGTGGGCAGTTGCTCCTCTGGAAACTGAAATGGTACTTCAAATAACTTGGAAGAGGTCGCCACTCCTTGTTATCAGCTGCAGGGCTGGTAGCAGCAGATGTCTGCTGGAGGTCTGGAACCTCCCTAGACTTTCTGGAACTCTTCATTCAATGCACAAATATTTCAGATCTTACCTGCCAGTTTTAACACTGAAGAAATTTAAAAGTGTGGATTGTGTACCTTCCATTTGTCTGGATTTGTGTTCTGATGTGTTGACAAGCAGAAATATTCCAGCAATGGTAGGAAGAGGTTAAGAACATTATCTGTAGTTAAAACAAGAAGGTAGAAGACAGCTGGAAGGAAGATTTTTTTCTTGTTCCCCAAACAGAAAAGACAGTAATAGTGCTGGAAAAGTAAAATGTCTAAAAATTTACCACAAAATCCCTCAAACCACACCCACCCACCCACTCACACAAATCCATATGCACTTCTCAAAAGGATCTTTCAAAAGGGTATGAGCATCCCCCTGGACTTCAGCTCAGGGCAAACTGCTCCAGAAATCTACAGGATATTGGACCATGAAATTATTTTCCTGTAATTTTATCCTCATGTAGTGTTTTAGAAAGAACAAAAACAACCAATAACATTATCAAGCAGGAAAAAAAGAAAGAATAATGCCACACCAACACAAATATCCCTCTTCCCACACTGTTTTCAGGTGCTTAAAAAAATATTTCCATTATGCTTTCTAGGCAGATGAAAATGTAACAGAGGTTGGGTTTTGTGCATTTTTGCTTACCTATATAAGATCAAGAAATCCTGAAGCATTAGGATCCAGTACTGGTACTAGGAGGGTTATGACAGCACTCACTCTAGTGGTAGACTTCACAATTTTGGTACCTGTTGAGGTGATGAGCCATTTCTGCCTCAGGTTTGTCCTACTGTCCCTCAAGACAAGCAAAACAGAGTAACCCTGATGATTCAATGCATCTCCAACAATACTCTGAGCAGTTGTATTTTGTTCTCTCCTTTTCAAGGGACGCACCTTTGAATTCAAACCATTATCTTCACAACCCAAAGTACAAAATCCATCATATAGGACCTATCTGCTGACAGGTCATATTCCTAATTCCAGACAGCAGTGGCTTGTTAAATATTGTTTCCCAGAAGTTAATTATTCTTTGATGTAGCGAAGAAATTAGGATTCCAGTTGCATTTCGTGGGTGATGGGAACTGTGTCTCTTGGCTAATTAAAATCTTTTTCTATAATGCAGAGCAGAGGAGGCAAATAGACCTCAGGTTTGATTTGAAGGCCACTGATTTCTTGTGTGAGGATCTGGTAGGGAGCTGTCTTATGTTTAGTAGCATATTAACCATGTAGAGGAGATGAATTGTGTAAAACTTCCTTAAATAACGTGTGCACACTCTGGGGTACCCATGTGTTTGAGGACAAAGAGCTGAAAGAAAGTGCAAATATCCTATTAAACCTCATTTAAGAATGCCTTTAGCATTTGTGAAGTGTAGGGCCTCATTATAGCCACCATTCCTGGAATCCAGGCAAAACAGTTTGCACAATTCAATTGTTGTTTCTACAACTAATTATTTTTATTTTCTAACATATGCCTTGTGCCATGAGTAAAGAGCAGATTTTTTTTCCCCCATTCCATTTAGCACAGCTTCAAATGCTTAAAATAAAGGTGAGTGCATCTTATTGCTCTTTGGCTTCAGCCAATTTTGTTCTATAACAAAACCAATTAGACTGGTGTAGTCCCAATTTTTCCCCCTCATTTCCAGCTGCTGAACCTGAATCTCACTCAAAAGTACTTTCTTCCTCAGCCACAATTTAAAAAAAAAAAAAAAAAACCATAATAAATTGCTT
>VWZN01017108.1:23844-38735 GCA_013396955.1 Regulus satrapa
AAAAGTCATAATCAATTGCTTGTTGTTTGGTTTAAATAGAAGAGATGAGAAAGCAACGAACAGGCAGCTTCAGAACAAAAATTGGAACATGAAGAGACACTTCAAGTCTTTGCTTTTCTACTGATGAGGCAATCTCTTTTTATGAAAAATAAATTAATTCCCTGCTTATGTTTGCTGTTTTCCTAGTTATATGCATTTTCACCATTAATTAATGGAGAGATGAGAGACTGCAGAACAACAAGCCCTATGCAATATGAATGGATGCTTGGGCTGACTGAATAGCTATTCTCCTTCAAGCATTGTTTTAGGTGGTGGCTGCATCAAGGATAAGACTCTTTCTCCCTTTTTGTGGTGCATCCCAAGCAGCCACTAGAGACTTGGCCATGCAGCTGAATAAAGGGTAGGAATCTTACCAACGGCAAAACATTAGTATGGTAGATAATATAATGTTCTGTATGGAAAAAGATAACAATTCCTCAGTTTGCTTATTTGAAAAAAACAATTCTCTATAGAGACTTGTTGGAGAGATGCATGCTCTTTCTAGCTGTCCAGCTCCAGTGCATGTTTAGTGCAAATGGATATGTTTGATAACTGGCCTGTCTTGAAATTCTTCCTCTGCACAGCTTTTGTCTAATTTAGATGTCCATTTCATGGTGTAAACAGGTGTTTTGTCTTTGTCTTATGTTAAAATAGAAAGGGGTCAGAGGGAGAGCACCTAGCCTTATACCATGCACATGCATGTTGCATGCTAGTTACTTGCTACAGTACTAAACTCTCTTTTTGGTAGATAACAAGCAAACTTCATCCCTTTGTTTAAGATCTGGCTAAAATGAGTAAGAAGCTACAGCATCTTCAGATTTTTTGAGAAAACAGCATGCAATAACTAGTGAAGGGAAGATCCTCACACTGCTATATTCATGCTTAAATGCTAAAGTCTTGTTAGGTTTTGAAAAAAGCTCAATATAATGCCTAAAACACAATGAAGATCTTTAGGAATGACAACAGTGTATCTAAAAACCTAATATTAATAACCATAACAATCTATCCTAGCAGTAAAATGAAGGGAAGTACAAGCAGCTAGAGAAAAATGTGAGACTCCTTTAATCCACATAAGCTTATCATAGAGCTATGTAATAAAGCTAAGTCATGTGAATTTGTAGTTAAAAGATGAACCAATTAGAGACTGAATAATTTGTGATATAACTGATAATAGGTCAAAGGAAGGTTATTGCAGGAAATGGACTTGACTTTGAAAGAACATTGGATATTTGCAGGGCTAGCAAAAACAGCTTCTCAAATTAAAGTCTTAGTAAGCAGTGAAAGAAGTGCATCTCATTAAAAACAAATATCAGGGTGTATCAGGGTATACAACCAGAATACAGGAATACAGTCAGTGAAACAAAATCAATATGATGAAGAGGGCAATATTCCATGTATGATTTGAAAGAAATTATATTTAGTTTTCATTCAAATGTAGACTTTTATTTTTAAAAAGGAAGATGTTTACATATGCAAAAATTCAGAAGAAACAGGCCAAAATTGGCTCACTTACATGCAAAATACCAAGGATGTGACAAAGAAAATCATACCATATTGCCTGCAGCACAATAAGAGCAATCTCTGGTGGTGGGCTTCCAGAGGAAATCTTCCTCATCACAAGATTGTGTTGACCAGTCTATTTCTGGTTTTCTTCTCAAGAAGTAAACAGCAAGGCACCTAGATGAGTTTGACAAGAGGTATATATACACACACAAAAAAAGGACCTCCACCTTCTTATGGAACTTGTTTTGCCTTCTGTGAAAAAACCCACCAGGCCTACCCCTGACTGAACATTTTACACACAACTCAGACATAACCACTCCTGCTCATAAGATGACACAAGGGAGGTACAATATAAAAGAAGGCAGTATAACATGTATAAGGCATGATAATTTTTATTTTAAATTCCACAAAAGCACTAGAAAACTCCTCAAATATTTATACATGCATCCAAATATGTCAAAGTCACACTTCTCATCTTGACTGTAAATAAAAATGGAGAAACCATCCTTTCTCACACTTAGGGCTGTGAGAAATATGTTTTCATATGGGAAACACAGAGACCTGTACATATGTCATAAAAATCTAAATAATATATATTATTTTTCTTCTGATTTGTCTAGTGACCATTTTGAACATTTTTCTAATTTTGCCATTGTTCCTAAAGCTGCCAGTTTCTTTATTGTGTTTAGATACTGTGCCATGGTATCACCTCAGTCTCTTTGGCTCTTCCATACATGTAGTAGCATGAATGAAATTTCTGTGAAAATGTTAAAAAAAAAAAAAAATTTAAAGTGAGTGTGCAGGTGCAAGAGACAATGAAAGAACTTTCTAGTTAAATGATATTGGGTTTGTGTCAAGCTTTTGGGTTGACACCCCAGGGTTACTGGGGTGGTTTCTGTGAGAAATTGCCAGAGGTTTCCTGCATGTCCAAATGAGTCAGTGCCAGCTGGCTCTAGGGCAGACCTGTCATTGCTCAAGGTCAAGCCCATCAGTGATGGGCACAGCACCTCTGGGATAATGTATTCAAGAACTGGGGAAAAGCTGCCCAAGAGCAAAAGCAATCCCAGAGAGGGGTGAATTATGTGAGAGAAACTACTCTGCAGACAGAAAGTCAGTGGAGAAGGAGGAGCAGGAGATTATCCAGGCACCAAAATTGAGATTTCCCCACAGTCCCTGGTGCAGATCATGGTGAAGTAGCTGTGCCCCTGCAGTACATGGAGGATCATGGTGGAGCAGAGATCCACCTCTAGTGCATGGAAGACTTCAGACAATTTTCTGAGGCAGGTCAATGCCTTTGAAGGAGACTGTGACCCCATTGGAAGCCTATGCTGGAGCAGGTTTGCAGAACTTGTTGACCCCATGGGCACCCACTCCACACCAGCTCCATAGGCTGAAGCAGCCTATTACTGAAGAACTAAACCCTGTGGAAGGGACGTGCCCTGGAGCAGTTAATGAAGATCTGCAGAACATGGGAAGGAAGTACACTGAAGTATGCGAAGGAACATCTCCCGTGGGAGTGATCCAACACTAGACAGGGGAAGAGTGTAAAGAGAAAGAAGTGACAAAGTGTGTACAACTCACCATGGCCCCCATTTCTCATTCCCCTAAGCTGCTTCTGGGAGGAGGAAGAGAAAAAAGTGAATGAAGATGAACCCAGGAAGAAGGGAGAGATAGGGGAAGTTTTTTAAGATTTAGTTTTTTATTGTGTCATTATTGTACTCTGATTTGCTTAGCAGTAAATTAATTTCCCCATCAAACCAGTTTTGCCCATGACAGTGGGCATCTCTCCCTGTCCTTATCTCAACCCATGAGCCTTTTGTTATATTTTGTATCAATTGCCAGACTAAGAGGGGAGTGACAGAGATGCTTTGTGGGAACATAGTGTCAACTCACTATATAAACACATTAACTAATTGCAGCCAGAATGAAGAACCAAAGGGGAGGCAACTTTCACTTTAGAGCAACTTAAATCACGTGAAGAGAAAAGAAAGGACAAATTTTCAGTTAATACATCTATACCATCCCCTTAATAAGTGAATCCAGGTATTCCAGCACACTACCAGTCTCACCAGTGCTCACTTTGGTTTTTGCTTTCAGGTGCTGGGAAGAAGCCATCCAGTGAGGATGCTGGAAGCACTGCACTGGAAATAGTTTTAATATTTCCCTTCCCATTGTGTTCTGCAAGTTGGCCCAAGGAGTTGCCTTCAGAAGTGGATCAGTGAAGTTAGACTTCCTGGAAAACTCTCCTTACTGCCATTAGAACTCCAGAAGGAAAAAACGGTAAGAGAAGATGTGCTCCAGATATTATTAAATTGAAGGCAAAGATTAAGTCCTTGAGAAAAATACTTAATTAAAAACCAGTGATTTTTAAGGGTCACTGGAAATTCAGCCCAAAAATTTCTTCATGGTTGAAAGAAGTACTACTTTGAAAACAGCAACATGAGCGATGTTATCTGCTTGATCCTTTGAAAAAATAACAGATTTTTACTTATTTTTTCCTTCAAGCATATCAAACCCAGTGCTTGGTAAATAAACAGAAACATTTTGAATTGAAAAACACACAGAAAAGCTGAAGCAATCAAAATGAGTACCAAGTTATGAAGAACCACTTTGATAATAAGGTCCTAAGAGAGAAAGGCAGCTCAGATATGTTGTCAAGAGAAATATGATGGAAGGCAACAAGAGTAAATAGGTTACTCTTTTTAATTGACAAAATTAGCAGTAGAGACAGTGTTATGTTACTTTTAAATTGTACCGCAGAAAGATTTTACACCTCCTGAGAAGTACATATTTCTGACAAGCAAAATAGGCAGATATTTTGCTACAGAGAACCAGTTCAGAATATGTTCTTCCTCTATAAAGGCAGGAGCTAGCAGCACAGTCATTGTGATGTATATTACTTAGCAGCAATAATCTGAATATTGGAAAGCAGGTAATCTTAGTTCATAATTTATGCAACTCCACATCTTCATAATTGTGTGTTTGACCACTTCATAAACCAAAGAAAAAGAAAGGCACTTGGCCAGGAAATGAGAGCACAGAAAAGAGCAAAGCAGAAAGAAATTGAACAAACTTTTTTTTTGTTTCCTAGTGATATAGTCCAAGTATATCAACTTAATCAAGTAGTATGTAGGATGAAAGATAACTAGATTTTAAATATTTCTTATACATTCACAGAGGAAAAAAAAAAGGACAGGAAATTATCTTGTGTGTGTCCTAAAACTGTATTGTATGTCATCCTGACAGATTCTTTACTTAACTTGTAATGATTTCTAGTTCTGGAACTTTCACAACTTCTCCAGCCTCTGTTCTGTGACTGCACTATCCCTAATGTCAGACAACTTTCCTGAGCCTAAACCTAGCCTTGCTACTTTACTTTCTATTCATCATGGACCTGGGGAACACAGTATTCAGTTATCTTCCCAAGGGTCTTTTAGGTATTACAATAACAGTTTGCATGCTACCTAAAGACTGTTATACTATCCTCCACAAAGGAGTGGTATAACCTGTGTATCACAAAGCTGTTTACACAGGAAAAATTATATCTTCCCTGAAGAATAAAGCATACAAGCCTGGTGAGTTAAAAAACTACATACTGTTTGTGAAATTGTCCTCTTGCTCAAGGTGCACTGTTGTATGTGCACAGATCTGCTTCATAGGTGACAAATCTGGACCTGTCCTTTGGGTGTCATCCACAAAATTTCTGAGTTGTGTTACCCAAGCTAAATTCTACCTCTGACTTATTCAAAACCAAAGAAAACAAATCATTGATGCTTCTGATCTCCACTGAATTCATAGGAGGGCTAAGTAATAAAGCATAAAATGAGCAGCTCTTTGACAAGTCAAGGTGTTACAAATGCAGGAGCCACAATCACATCTCAAGGAGACAAAGTCTGCTTCAGATAATGACAATCCAGACCAAGCTTGCAATCAGATGACCGTTGCTATCTGCAAGCCACTGGGTACAGTTGGATATAGACATATCCATCACATTTGTTTCAGCTTTTATGGTGTCCAACTAAAGATGGGCCAGAAGGACCCAGAGGATCATGAGTTGAACTCAGAAAATCAAGTGCTGCCTATCCAGTAATGCATGATGCATTTAAAATTACTCATTGTTTCTGAAAATGCACCCCATAAACTTTTTCTGTATCTGTTCTCCATTTGTAAATTCTGCCTCCTGGTGCCAAATTAGATGCTTATCTGTCACATCTTCCAAATTACTTTCAAAATTTTAGGGACTTAGTTTTAAAAGCAGGACAGTAGCCAAATTCTCCAGAATATTTAGTATTTTTCTTTACTTGTTTCTGTTGTCCCTGATATGTACATTGTGCAAGATGCTGTTTCAGGATGGCTGCCACATAAAATTCTCTGCTACTAAGATTCAAGATTTCTAAAACAGCTTTTGATTTCTAAACCACATTTTTTGATATATCAGTTTTCAAATTTTTTTTTTTCTTTTTCTAGGTGAGCTACTTGCCCACTAATTTTGTTTGGATGTTGCTTGTGGTTAAGAAGTAGGAAGAGGTGCTTGCCTTGCCATAATGCCATAGTTGGCTTTAATTTCAAGGTTTTCAGCATATTCTTACAGCCATTTCTGGATGTATTTCTGGTGAAGAAAGACTGGTCTTTGGTGCTTGCCAAAGGAAACAGTGCAGAAACTGAGAAACCTTCTCTCTCCCTTTTTTTTTTTTTTTTAAATTTATTTTTTTTTAAATTGCGCTGAAAGAAGCCTGATAAAATGCTGTTTCTGCAATTTCTTGAATTATTAAACTAAGCAGAAATTACTAATAATTTTATAAATTAGAAATAGAAATAATAGAAACCTTAAAGTTTTCTTCTCTTGGTCTCACTCAACTTCAACTGCCCTCTTTGAATTAATGCCTAAAGATAATTATTATTTATATCACAGCAACACCTAGAGGTTCCTCCTGAAATCAGAGTGCTCCTGCACAAAGTACAGAAAGGTGAGACCCAACCTGCATTCTGCAATCCAAATTATTCAGCAAAAGAAAGAAGAGCAGGGGAAGCAGTAGGAGCCAAGACAAAAGAACACATCCATGCATACAGGTCATCATGCTGAGATGCATGTTTGACACCTAAGTGGCATCTGAAGTATTTCACCATCCTGGTCCCAGAGATCATAGCCAAAACCAGATGGATAGCACCACTGCACCTGCTCCAGGATCCAAGCTGCAGGGAACAGAGTGCTGGGGCAGTCCCCACAGGCACCAGTGGAAGAAAAGCACTTGTTAGGGCAAACACATCCAAGACCAACACTATCTATGTCCCAGGAGGATTTCTGAGTCTAGAGTAGTGCTGGGAGGAGTGTGAGGAAGGACATTATGATGAAGCAGTGGTTTTGCTTATCAAAATGCTTTGTAACAGCTCTGCTTCTACTATATAATTTCAGAACTAACTAATGATTTAGAAATGACAAATGGAAAATCTCTGGGCTCACTTTCTCCAGCTCCTGGGGTTAAGCAGGGCTATAAAATGTTCCAAGGTTTGGAAATCACCCAGCAATATATACATTAATTTTTGACTGCAGGCTTTTATTGGAGCTTTAGAGGAGAGAGCTTTAGTTTTGAGGTTAAATTACTGGTTCGGGAGGACAAGAACAGACAAAAGGCAAGGGGTACCACATACAACCTGCAAGCTGGATGTGTAACGAGAATGATTTGGAAATACTGCAACGAGCAAACTGATCCTGGTGGTAGTGTCGATAGCCTCCCCTGTGAGCACTAATTATATTATTACAGAAACAGACTAACACAAAACTAAAGCACAAAAACATACATTTAAGATCTGGCCAGATGCCAGTGTGCTCAAGGTACATTCTTCATACCAGCAGTATGATACTTTGTAATTTGTTTTGCTGGACCACTCAGGAGCACTTGCAGTCCACTTGCATTCTACTGTGGTCCATGCAAAAAGAATACAGGAGGCAACCACACCACCTGCCTCCAAAGAGATCACATTGTATATGCAAGATCAAAGGGGTACTGGCAGCCTAAAATGGTGTACTCCACCATTTGTCTCCAGGTATGCATGGTCTGGCTGTTATTGAAGTACGGAACATTGAAAAAAGGTTTTGAGGGAGAACAGCATGACTTTAATGATGTTTTCAGTAATACTGTCGTTAAGGAGGCATATGGATTTTTTAGTTATTTCTCCTTTAGCTTGCAATCCTCTTACTTCATACCTACTAGGTGAAATGTTCCAAACCAAACATACTGCAATGTATTGTAGTGAAAGAGGTCATTCAGACAAGCCTCAATAGCTGCTTGTGAGAAAACAAGGGCATTACAAACAATCTTTCAGCCCCTTGCTTGATGCTTCAAGTTTAAATAAATAGCACCTTCTATTTCCTGGATTGCAAATAGCAAGTATTTGGTAATGCTACTTAAGCAATTCACAAAACAGGGAGGAAGGGAAAGACCACCCACTTTATTTTTGGTGGATCAGATGATGTTGGAGAACATGTTTGTGCATATGAGGGGANGCAGAAGGAAATCTGCAGCCTCCTGAGCCAGGCAGTTGAATGGCAGAGAGGATGGAGGCTATTTGAATACTGATGTGGCCCTCACTTTCTTCCATTTCCATTAATGACATGCTCATCAAGGGCAAACAATGGGACCGGCTGCCTGCGCCTGTCACACTGTGTGGGTGCTGGGAATGCCAGGCTGTCATCCCGGGGCTGCATTTAGAGACCTGCACGCTAATAAGAAGTGCTCTGTGCCGTCAATGCAGACAGGTGCTTCCGAGGCTGGGACATGCTCCATTCCCTTCCCCTGAAACCCTCCTTTCCCGGCCCCCTGACAGACACCATGAAATGCACAAATTAACAGCCCCATCATGTTGGGCTGCTGCTGCCTGCGGTGAAAGCAGAAAATCAAGTTGTCACCCAGGGTGCAGTGATAAAGCCACAGCCTCATTTCTCTGTTGGTGCCCTATAATAGCAAATGCCAGACAGCTGGATGGATTGGGAGGTTTTAGATTAGGGTTCTGATGCACTTTGGCCACTGAATTAGCAGTTGATGTTTTCATGCAGATTATTTGTGTGCAAAGCAAACATCTGGAGAAAGCAAAGTCTCCAGGGTCAGATATTCAATGCTTCTTTTCCCTAATGAAGCAGAAAACCCAGAAATTCTACAGTGCCTTTGAAAAAAGAAAAATCATCCCCCTCATCAATGAAAAAGGAACACTATTCCCTGGATTTGCCTTTAGAAACCTTCACAGCAAATGCTTAAGGCTTATATTTGCAAGCATCTGTGCACAGACAAACTGAACAAGAATCTCAAACAAAACCTAGATGTGTGCCTAATTTTACAACAAAAGTGATTGGAGAAAAGTTACAGCAGGTGTCTCTGGGAAGGAAGAAGGCAGGACAAACACTCTGAAGTAATTTTATTTCCATTATGCAGCATGCATCTTTTTCAGCGGGTTCCTCCCGCAGCCATCCAAGACTGCAGTAAGAGAGTTTGGCCATTTTCACACAAGTGGCTCAGCTAGAGTTGAGAACTGATGTCCAGAGCTCAGAGCCCAAAGTGGGGCCACAGCCACCCTGAAACTCCCATTGCCTCCTCACAAAGGCAGGTATCTAAGCTTCCAAATAAAAACCAAATCCAAAATGTAAGCAAAGAATGTCATTGACAAGGAAAGTGATGGAGAGGTGGAGAGAGACTGGTCACACAGTCATTTGCCCCACAGCAGGCACCAGTGATAAGGAATAGAGGGGCCTTGAGCCCTTCAGACTCCAAGGAGTTTAATGACATAATGGCCTGAGAACTTCAACATAAAACAGGAAGAGCAACTAACGAAACTTACAACATAAAACCCCCCTCCTGTCATTTTTATAGTAATAGTAAAACACTTTATTGAATTTATGAGCTACATAATGACTATGAAGAATGTAAGTTGAATTAGAACCAACTCAGAAGTATAATATCAACTATAAACCCTTTTCTATTACCCCATCTCTTTATCATCATTCTATCTGGCTCTTTTTAAACCAAGGAATATTGCTTTCTTCAAAATTTAGTCTGAGATCCATCTCTTAACTTCTCAATAAATCAAGAAAACCCCAAGCATCTGTAACAGACACGGAGCAAAAAAAATCATGGCCCAAGTACAGATTTTATAGCTGGAGTTAGGGAATTATTGAAAAACGAAAAAAAGTAAACAGCATTTCTGTGAAAACTGTGCCTGGGAGGGCATGGAGGAGCATCCTGAATCCTAAAAGTTTTGGTTGTGAAGCTGTAGGCATAGCACAGGATTATTCGGTGGTTCAGGCCCCAAAAAGCAAGTCATCAGCACAGACCTTTGAAACAAAGGCACAATTCTACAATTCAATCTCTGAGCAGTCTGGAAGTCATTTAGGAGCAGAAGCATTAGCAGGACTTTGTAGTACCCTCTCTGGAGCCCTTTCATATCCAGGCTTTGACATGAACGATAAAGCCTGAGTAAAGCTAGAGAATGCATTGAGGGGCTGTTTGTATCCAGATCCATTATTTCTGCAGAGGAGTTTGTAAATGAATGATAGCGGGGGAGGGAAATGTACATAACACAGCTAAAGCAGCATGTTTTACTGTGTTTTCTGATTCCATTTTACTTCTTTAGTCTCTCTGGTCCCCAAGGATTTTTCTGAAGGGCTGATAAAATAAAATGGGTGAAACAAAGCCATAAGCCAGTTTAGTCTGAAAGACATGTCATCTCATCTAAAAAGAAGAAACGGACCATTTCCATGCCTAGGGCTGACAGCAATGCCTGAGCTGGCAATAGCGCTATTCCGTTTGATTTATAGAATAATGGGGTGACAAATGATGACAAAAATAAACTTTTACTGCACTGAACTGCTCCTTTATTTATGAAATTTGGCCAAGTAGTGAAATCTTTTATCTGCAAGTTGTAACATGGAGTGGAAACGAGCGATTATGGTGTGGTAATAGTAATCCAGTGATGGAGGCCGAGTCAGTCGGAAATGGATTGAGGTAAAATAACTACCGCACCATGATAAATGTGAACAGCGCTTTGCTGACAGATGATCTAACAGGTGTTCATAACAACTATATAAGAGGATTTATTTATGACTAGCCACAGCCGCAGCACTGTAAATCAACTCCAGCAGCTGCACACCACTGAAACCAACTCCCTGATGGAGAAACAGTGCAAGAACCCAAAGAACACAATTCACTCCAGAATCTTAATCATCAAATAACATGTTTTTTCAAGCAATTACACCACAGTGCAGAAATCAAAACGACTTTCAATTAAATGAACCTGAGCCACCAACTAACTTTGCCCAAGCCTAGGCACTGGCAGAGGGCCACATATTCATATGAAGCAGAACAGTTACTTTTGGACTCAGTATCAAAGAGGTACCTTTTTTGTTTTCTTATAAAAGTAACCACTTTGGTGCTGTTCTGGCATAGCACTGACACACACAAAGGGCAAGAGGAAAAGAATGACCGAACACTTTGCCTTCCCACAGTGTACTCCTTCCTAGCTGTGTCAAATCCAAATGTCTGTAGGGCTATACTCCTAAACTGTATAAATTAAAATTATTGGATCACCTAAATCAACCCCAAATCCCACTAAAATACTACTGTATCATAGAAAAAGTTGTGAGGTCTTTAAGCCCAAATGATCCTGGTTTTCTGCTTTAGGGGATACACCTGCAAACATTTAGAAACCCAGCTAAAGAAGGAATTACTCCAAATCCAAGTGGGATGAGTTCCTGCTTTTTTGACTATATTGAAAAAAAAAAGTCTAAAGAAATAACTGAACTGGTATCTCTTTCTTCTCCTCTATTTCCTTCACAACTCATATTTCAGATTCATACCATTCACTTTTCAAACCATTTTCAGTTAAGTGCTGGCATACTGTGCACTGCTAGTGCATGCAGAGAGCAATTAGTTATCTAGAAGTCCTCATACAAATACACAAAACTAGGCAAAACCAAAATGAAAATTATAGATTATAGATACTATGGGATCAAATTATTCCATGTGTTAAACACCATTTGCAAAGAGGGTGAAGTGCCCCATTGCAGCAAGGTACTCTGTTATACACAGGCAATTTCCTGGACACCTTTCAGGTGATCAGAGGGTCTGCAGTGACCCAGGACAAAGCCAGCTGCCCCTTGTGCACCTGCAGCTGGGGTCTGTCAGGGTCTCCAAGAGTGGCAGCTCTCACAACAGGGAGGCCTCAGACAGGCATAGGTTTCTCAGCCTAGAACTCCTCTCAGTAGAAGTATTACAGAAAGGAAACAGCGGATGCTGCCTCCCTGAAGGGTCCTGCCTTCCCTGCACTTCCCTTGTCTGCTGTGTACCAGACGCTGGGCTTAGGGTGCTGCTGTGAGCCCAAGCTGGTGGGTGTCCCATGGTCCAAGATATGGCTAAAGGTCTGTAGCGTGGCTGAAGTACCAGGGTGCTCCCTCACCCTCCCACCATTTGCTGTGCCTGATGCCTGCCAGTCATGACTGCTGCAAGAGAACACCTTTTACCACCTCCCACCACATATTCAGAGACCACCAGTGTTTTCACAGGATGGAAAGGTGTCCAGGACCCAAGTGTGCCAACAGCTCTTGCTCTTTCCTGATCATGAAGTATGATTTGTCAGCTTGTTTCCTAAGGCTTAGTCTAAATCCTTCCCATTAAGAAGAAAAAACAGGTCTGAGTTGAGCCAGAGGTGTGTATGAAGGTGTGGATGGCAACTCACAACATATATGCTCCATAAGATGGTGCTAAGGACAGGATTATCTTCCCTCTTCTCTGAAAGCAATGACTGGCAAGGTGGGCAAAGGTCCTGCACAAAGGCTCCTATCAGCAATCAAACCACATGTGTAAACATAGCAAAGCATGGCTTGTACACAACAAAACATTTAATATAAGTGTTAAACAAATGTAAACTTTATGTTAAAACAAAGAGAAACATGTGGAAGGAGAAAACAATGTCAGAAAAAGAAAGGAACGGAGTCCAATCCTCATATACTTGTTTCACATCTGACACACAGAAAGTCAGATGACAGGTTGGGACAATTTAACTCACCCATATATTGCTTACCAGAATCCACATTAAGGCATTTAAGTGCTAAGTTAGAATTAATTCAAGCATGTAAGATATTGTATGCAAAACCAGGCAGTTCAGTAATAGAATATTTAAAAAACAAAACAAAACAAAACAAAACAAACCCCAAAACAACAACAAAAACAACAACAACAACAAAAAAAAAAAAACCACCAAACCAACAATAAAAAACCACTACTCATGGCAATGGACCATTGCAGAGTGTGCAAAAGGATTTCATGCTATCACTAAATATCAGCAATTAGCCCAAAGGCTCAAATGAAGTGAATTTAGAGACCTTGGGGTTTTGTATCCTATCTAATATATATCTGTATATTTCTTTTTTCATGTACATTTGCAGTTTTCTCCCTTTTAGTAAACATCATACTATCTTGTGACAGTGGATGACCAGGATTTAAGTACATGTTGTGTTTTAAAAAGCAGGGTAAAAGTAAATGCCTTCCTCATATTTAAATATATTGCTTTGGAAATGTTGCAAAATGTCACCTTGTTCCTGAGCTAGTAGAAAAGATCATCAGGACATCTCAATTTATCTTTTCTACGTAATTCATTATTTCTTATGCTGTATCATGTCCCTGTTCTAAAGCCACTTCCATTATTTCCACTATCCTTTCACGTACTATTCTATTTATATCTTCCATTATTTTGTCTCTAGCTCCAGACCCATTTTTATTTTTGCTATTTTTCTTTGTAAATTAATTATTAGAATTAAAACAGCATATGAAGGGAAAAAATACATTATCCTTTTATACAACATCATAAAATGTCAAAGGAAAATAAGCAGAAAAATTAAGCTATTTTTAGTGTCATGCATCAAGCCTATGTTTATATTCTGCCATCAACAGTAACAAAACAATTTCTCCTTGCACCCTATTATTTCAAAATGGTTTATTTTGAAGTAACTGAATTTGAAAGTTTAGTTTAAAAAAAAAAAAACCACAAAACTAAAGAAACCCCTTCATTAAAGAGACTATGTGTGTTTCTTAGGAAACAACCAGGCAGCAAAGCAAAGGTAAACTAATAATCCCTTACTATACAGAAGCTTTCTTACCTGTTTGTCCTTGCTCTTGCTGAGTAATTCTTCAATTCAAAGTTGCCAGCATTAGTCTTATAGCTTGTAGACCACAATAATTTGGTAGCCTTTTGAAGATGAATACCTTCAGCATGATTAAAGTTAATAAAATTATACCCAAATTTCTCTTTATGGTCATGTATGTAAGTTGGTAGCTGTTTTTATTTTTCCTATGTTTCTGAATGTTCTGCTGCATTTGAAACCTTCCTAATTTAAGTAAATAACCCTCACATCCCACTCCTTAAACTAGACCTTGATACAATTGCTAACCATCTTAGTAAAACCCACCTCAGCAGTCTTGAAATACTATGCTTTAGCACTGCTCCTGTGTCCCAAGCTGTGCATACAGGTATGTTCCAAGTGTGCCCAGGCTTGGATACTTGCTGAAGTTAGGTGGCTCTCAGTGTGCAGCTCTTGACTGATTAGCCTGCCCACAGAGGTTGGAGATAGTGCTACCTAGTACAAGCAATTCACTCCAAAGTGAGTTTCAGATTGCAATTTAGACTAGGCATCAACCTTTACTATGCTTCTACAAATGATTAAAAGAATGAGAGTACTAATGATATAAAGAAAATATAAGAAACTATTGTTAACGACTGCTACAGATTGAATTATGAGTGAGAACAACTTCCACTGTTAATGTAAGACAGGTACACATGCTTTGTTTAGATTCCTCAAGAGCTGAGTTTAAACAACATTCAGAAATACAGGGCTATTTAAAGAACTATCCTTAAGTAATCTTTATCTCCAAGTAACTATTTCAGGAAGGCAGCATGAACTTTCAAATCCCAGTATCATGCTGGCCTAACACAGTCACAAGGAGTCATGTTATTAGGGACTAAGATCGACGATGCTACTAGAAGTGTAGCCCAACTTTTCAAGAGCATGGACCACTATCTCCTATTACTTTCTCACATGGGTAAAAATGATCCCACAGCCAAAAAATAGGCAGTATGAAGAGCTGTCCCTGAAGAATATCCATGAACAGGTGGAAAGGCCATGGGCAGGAGTCAGAGACTGAGGCAGCAAAGGGAACCTGTGCCTGCGGGGTCTTGGCATGCGGGGGAAACTAAACCACCCCAGCAGCTGTTGGGAAAGTAGCTTGGAAGGCTGTACGTAATCCCCAGGAACCAGAAATCAGACAAGGAGGGCAAGAGACCAGCATGGCTGAGTATGAACTGGCTGG
>VWZN01017111.1:1428-12074 GCA_013396955.1 Regulus satrapa
AATTGTTTTGTTCCTATGAACATGTAAGGGAAACAGTCTGATGCACACAAGACTAGAAGAATCCTTCACTATAAACATAATAAGGATGACCATGCATGTGGATCAGGCAAGACAATCAAGAGGCTATCAGTATCAATATTTCACCACAGAGATCTGTTCCAATAGCTGCTCTTTATGGGGACAGCATTGGCAAAGAGCACACAGCCTGGAAAAGGTAGCCAACAGGGTTTGTCAGGATTTGTCTTAGTCATGGGTGTTTATTGTTCATACCTTAAATTCTGCCTAACTTAAAAAATAATTATGGTTTAAAAGGTTTGTTTTCAGTAATAAGCTTTAAAAGAGAGTAGCAAAAGGTGAGGCCTAGCACAAGACACACTAAAAATAGCAAAATCTTGAATGACCTGGTGTTGAAGCTGATAACTTCCAAGAGCCTTAAGTCACTTTATTGATCTCATATATATGGCACGAGACTGCCTTAAAATGTGCCACTTTTCAAAGATCATCCTTAACAGGTCATGGTCTTGGGCTGAAGTTTGAATTCCTTGTGCAATTAGTTTTACATTACCTGGGTGACTGCAATGGCTGCTCTGTTATATGTCCTGTACTGAAAACTGAGGGGCAGAAGTAGAAATTTACAGACAAGCACTTGCTCACCATATTCTAACATTTTTTCTTAGCAACTTAAGCACTAAATCTCAGCCCACAACTTTTTAAAAGGCACTTATTTTTATCGCTTACATAAAATGTTATGATTCCACATTTAACTGTTGGGAGAAGGAAGATGGGCTAATCTTTCAGTGAGGCCAGTTTCTTTCAAAGCCTCTGGCACAAATCATTACCAATGAGAGTCTGGACTGGAACTGAATGAAGTCCAAGTAGCAATCCCAAGAAGCAATTTCTAGACAAGTTTTTGTGTTGAGCAAAACTGACTGCTTACTAGTGGGACTCTGCAGAGTTCTTGTTGAAAACACTAAAACATTGTCAGGTTTACAAACCCCAAGGAGCGTACCCAAACTGCTAGAAGGCACTTCTGGCACAATGGAAAATTTGAGATTTAGGAGAAGATGTAAAGCAGATATCTCATCAGTGTCATGTAAATTAAAAACAGTTGGTTTTCTTTTCCATTAAAATTCTTTCATTTGCCATTGTCTTTTTACAGTCTCTTCTGATTAAATAAAATAAGAAATTCTCCTTATGGAGCTGGCAGGGGCCCTATTTACCATTGATACAAAGGATTTTATTTCCCACATCTCTTTTCTTCACATGTCATTTTTTTCATCAGCAGACCCATGGCTAGCAGAGAAAAGACCTCAGACAAGCATTGGTGGGCTATTTCTATGCCATTCCCATAAACATATTTCTGGAAAGAGATTTTCCACATGACAGCTGTGCTGAAAGTGTAATTCCAAAACTGTGCCTTTGCATTATCCCATAAACACAATTGTGGGGAGATTAATTAAAAGGCATTTCAACATTCTGCCACCCACACTGTGCAACTGCTGAGGAGTTTCAGTGCAGATAAAGTATCCGCATTTTATGGAAACAGCAGGAAAATTTTTCATGAATTTAACAAAAAGTCCTCACTCATGGAGAAAGCAAGGAAACTGGCACTGGGAAAATTCTGCAAACAATTAACACATTTAGCCCTTTGGCTCTATTTTTTCTTGTTATTCTCAGCAACTGGTATTTCCAGGAGTGCTGATACATTTAGGATCATACAAGGAGTGAACAGGTTTCTCTAGCGGTAGAAACTGGAATAAAATTATGCACATACTGAACAGGCCAGCTAAGAAACTTGCCTAGCTGAAAGTCATGCAATCTGTAAGACTCTGTCTTCATTAAAATCTCTTCTGCAAAAATATATTTTTCAGAGATGTCCATCAGTATTGTCACATACATAAGTCACAATGATGCAGTCATGACCTTAGCAAATAATTGTAATCATTGCCTTAAAATGAGAGCTCTGTCCTGAATTTTTCAGTGTTGGATACTGTTTTCTTTAGCTTATAGACCTTTATATTCAGGAACTTATCTGAAGATAAGTTAATATATATTCTGGAAGTTATCTGAAGAAAACTTACCTGAAGATTTTGATTCTCCACTTCTATACCTAAGTGAACTCATTTATCTTCTGTTATAATAAAAAAATACTTTTTAAAAAAAATTTCTGAATGTAGTGTTAGTACAAGAATTAAGTGGTGATAATTAAATACAATGATCTCTAAAAACCTGCTTAACTAAAATGATGTAAATATTTCTCACTAGAGGAAAAGCATCTTGAAACACATCTTCTGTCAGGTTGTTTTACCTTTGTATTGCTTTTAATGCTGAAATATAGTAACTTTTATCGGCAGATAATCTCTCAGCATGACAGCTCAGAAGCACTTCTCTTCTATGCTGGTCTTAAAAAGAAAGAAAGCAATTCTTCTCTTTCACTGGATTTAGCAGTGACCCTGAAGGCAGAGAACAAAGGTAAGTGCATTAATATTGACAGAACTTCTTTTTACCATTCCAGAAGATGGTAACGTTTTACAGAAAAGGGCATGTCCACCATACACCCTTATCCATAGGTATAAATGTGAGTAAATTAATACCCATACTCACAAAATTCAACCACAAAGACAATGAACTTGCAAAAATTACTTGTAAACAAGCAAATAAAAAAGCCAAGAGTCATTATGCTATATTGCAGTTATATATTCCTGTTTGGCTGGCCAGTTGTGCATACATCAACTTCTAAAGATAACCCAGCTACAGAAAACAACACTTTTCACATTCAGCATGACTACAAAAACACTTTTGGGAGCAGCAGAAGTGTGTCTCCTCTATGCTATATGAACTAATACACAGATCATAAAATATTTTTCTTTTTAAAACACCTTTCCCTGTCTGCATTTGGATTGCCTGATAGAGGGAAAGTTACTTTCATATGTTTTCTCTGCCTTGGTCAGGAAGTAGCTGGTATTAAGACCTGGCTGAAGGCAGGTAAATTGCAGATAATTGCTCTGTTCAAGCCCAAGTTTCACAGTCTTCCTGTGAATCTATATCTGAAGAAATAGTCTGTACCAGAAGGTAACAAGTGAGGGTTTAAATAGTACCTATTACTACTGCACAGATGCACCCAGCAGACCAGCAAAGAGGCCAGTTTGCAGTCTTTGGGACTTGAGGAGTTGTTCAATATAATTGCTCAATATAATAAAATTAATTTGAAATACGCTTATCCAGCTTAAAACTACCTGTGGAGATCTGCTGAAGAAAATTAGGGAACAGCAGGGTGACCAGAAGAAAGCAATTAATTAAATTATAGTGAATGCAAAATATTATATGAGGGTAAATACATAACCTTACACAGATATGCATAGTTATAAACTATGCTAGCTGAGACCATGTAGAAAATCTGGTACAGGAAAAACATTAGAGCTCAATGTTCATACCAATCCACCTCACTGTATATTTAGAACTGAAAAAGCTACAGGCAGAGAAGTCCAGGATGATGATGGGTTTGGGAAGAGTTTTTCTAAACAGAGGGACTAAATTTTAATTTTTTTTTTTTATTATTTTGACCTTTCCAGTTTGTCATTCTGATTAAATCAAGTTAGTCTCAGGTTTCTTCAAGAGGGCTACTTGGCAAGGCTCAAGAAGACAGGAAAATTAAATCAAATACCATAAANGGAGAATAAACCTACTGGTGTCTATTAGACACAATGGTCTGGATGCAAATTTTAGCACAGGAAATTCTTAAACCATCAGTTACTGGAGGTGCAGATAATCATTTCCTACATCCCCTGTTTCTCATCCTTCTCTTTAAGCACTTTTTGTAGGCCACTGCTTGCAATAGGACACTGGATTGGCTAAACCTTCAATTGATTAATATAGAAATTATTATGGTCTTAAATCAAATTGCATTTACTACAGTATCAGAAAACATGGTGGGTTGCCACCACCAAATAATGTATTAAATCAAATTCTGAAGTTTGTATAAATATCGAAAGCAAGAGATGCAATTTTCTGAGGATGGCATAGCAAAATACATAGTAACTACAAATGACATGCTTGTGAGAGATGCCACATCAAGGCAGCCTTGAGTTCTGCATGACAGAAATCTCCTTTTGCAGTGAGCAGCCCCCAAATGGAGACCTATGTCTGGGGTTGAGCCTCAACAATTAGGAAGCATACATGCCCAAGCTTACCCAAAAACTCTCCAAGGAGCAGAACTAGGAATGCAATCTATAAATAATCCATGGTTTTAATTATATGAGTCTGAATTATGTCTAGTATCATCAAATAACAAAAATATTGCCAAGAATTCAAACTGGGATAGGCACCAGCAAATGAAGTACTGTCCTTGTGCTGCCACTAACAGCATGAAAAGCTGAGCATTCTGGTGACATCTTCATTTAAAAGTTTAAGACAACATTTCTGCCACATGCTATCTTACCCTGCATTTAGGGTCTAAGTCAGGGAAGGAAAGGGGGGGGGGATTGTGTTCATATTCATGGTTGCAGCAGAAAAAATAACATGTCTTGTGACTCAGCAGGGCTAAACCCAGAAATGCAACACTGCTCAACAAAACAAACCACAGACATTCCTGACTACTGTGAGCAATGGGACATGCTCTAGTCTGCTGAAAGTTTGTAAAAGGCAAATTGTTGTTAGCAAGAGCTAGACTTCATACAAAAACAAAACCTCCAATTTTGTTCATAAATCCTCTCATATATTACTCAGGATGGGTTTAATAGTCCAGGGAGCAGAAGGTTTCTGGGATATTACAGCATCATTCTGTGACATGCAGTGCTGTCCAGAGGGACGATGTCCAGGACAGAAATCTCAGGGAGTTCCACAGAGCACCTCTCTCCTAACAAGAAAAGCTTTTGGGTTCATTGTGACTCAAAAGCAGAGACTAATGGATGCATGAGGTTGCCAGGAACACAAGCACTTGGAAACAAGGTGCAGTACTTGCCCACATGTAATTAGCTACACATTCAGGGATGATAGCACCCAGCTACCATATCTGTATTGGGAAAAAGTCTTCATCAATCATTTTTATGGTTTCTTATGTGAAACTGCATAGTAAATTACATCAGACTTCAACACACTGCATTCAAAATCTTTGTGCTGTTTTCTCATGATCCTACACATACCTAAATTTTCTATTTTAAAGTAACAATCTTCATTACTACTTTCATCTATAAAAATTGTATTTAAAAACTCTTATTTTTTTAATAAGCTTGATAACATCTGCTTAAGTATAACTTCCTTTAAACTAAAAATCTTGTGGTTGTGTATTTGGTCACTGCATTCATCAGCTATTAAAAATACACTTAAAAAGAAATGAGAAAGAAAGAAAAAAAAAAAAAGGCATACACCCAAGTGATCAAAAGAAATTAATTGCTGAGAGTGACTAATGATAAGAACCAACACAGTCAGCACTTTGAAAGCATGGCTCAGAAGAACCAGCACCAACAGAGAGGTTTTCTGTAGTCCTCTGATATTTACATTAGAAGGCATTTTTGCCAAGCCCAGCAAATTTTCTGACTGAAGGCAGCAAGTCTCGTGCAGGGGGTGAGGAAGGAGGGGCGGGCTAGGGGCTGTGGGCAATGGAAGCTGCAGCTTGTAAGTTCTTCTCCCTCCAGCTCAAAGTTCAGGAGGAACAATGCTGAGAAAGGCAGGTGGCTATGCCCAGGTCAGCGGAAGCACACAGTCCCCCACCGGCGATAGCCCCCACCACGTCCTGGCTTTTCAGTACCATTTACATGTTCGCAGTTGTGAACTACAGAGCTTCATTTCCTTGTCTGATTTTGTGACTTCAAGGGGAAACGCATTAGAAGATGAAATTTGCTTACAGTGATAAACTATAAAGGGGACAGTTTTTATGCATTACTAGTAGGCATTCTTTGGCTGGCATCCATGTAACCCCAACAACTTTTCTTTCCCAAGGAGACCTGAAGTTATTGCAGCACGTTCCAGGTGCCTGAGCTAGGTGTGTCCCCAGAGCAGGCGTGGTGTGTCCCCACTGGGGACCCCAGGCGCTACCCAGCCCAAACACACCTTGGTCACTGCTCTTTTCTCACTGCAGGGCAGAGCTCTCTGCCTGACTGCCCTCTTCCTCTGATAATACCAGAATGGACTGGTATTTCACACACAGGTTGCATTTCTTATAGGGCGGTGTAAGAAGACACTAGACCCATTAATCAATCACACCCTCCTTAGACACATTTGCAATTTGGGTGATACACTCATTGCTTATGTGTAGCAACTGCACCCTGCACCCCCATGCAGCAAGCAGATGAGGCTGGGAAAATAGCAGTGCAGCACACCTGGCAGCATTTGCAATGGCCCCCACAAGCCACAGCGGTGAGCAGGTTTCCCCAGCCACACGCCCAGGCACCGCGGCTCCAGCTCTTCCTCCACAGGGCAGCTCTGAATGGAGCATCCATCCCGCAGTGCTACCCTTGCCCACAGCCCGAGCCATCAGCCAGGGGCCGTGCGCTGCCCACCCAGAGACCAGGACTGCCCCAAGGCAGCCACAGCCTCTCACTAGGCCCGTCCTTGCAGCGGGGCTGGCGCACAGCCCTGGCTCTGCTTGGCCTGGTTGCTCAGGCACAGGTTGGGGCCAAGCTTTCTCCTGAGAAAAGGGCTGTTCATGCCAAGGGAGCCTTGGCTACATGACCGCTGGAACGTCACTCCTGCCACCCACTTTGGGAGCCAGAAATGCAGCGCAGGGGCCTCTGAAAGCAGCAGGAAACAGCATGGGGCAGCCGCCGGGCAGGACAGCATGGCCTGAGGCGCTGCCAGGCATGGCTATCTGCGGCGGGACCATGCAGCGATGCACCGGTGCAGCTGGGGCATGTATGCCTCTGGGGCATGTACGCCTGCAGGGAGCAGCCAAGGAAGTGCTTGTGCTCTGTTTTAGCAAAGAGGTGGCAAAGGCACTGGGCATCACAGACTGTGCTGTCACCTCTGACTGCACCACAGTCCACAGGCAGCTTCGATGAGGCACCTTACCCAGGGCTCTAGAGGCACATCTGAACTGTGTCAAAATTCATGGAACAGCTCACTACCAAGAAATACAAAAGTTGTGCTGATTCCCTTTCACACTACTTACACAGCAAGTTTAGTGCTTCTCTTCTTAAATGAAAGTGCATACACCCTCATCCTGTATATTTATTTTTTCAGAAAAGAATTACAATAAATCAAGAACAATGGAATCCTGCAACATATGCTCACTTGTCAGTTTTGTTCCCATTCCCCATACCACAAGTAGGCACAAAGCTAGGCATATCCATGTCTTGAAGAGTGGGTCTCTGATCTGCAGGGTTCTGCTCTGGAAGGGTTAACAGCTGCTGATGCAATTGCCAATCTAGGGGTTCCTGTAGTTTATGTTTAAATTTTTTATCTTTCATGAAAGTACTCTGTTTTTCCCACATTTACATAGAAAAATAAGGGTTTCAGAACACACAGCAGCTTGGGATGCTAATTTCTGGGGATAACCACTGTGGGATAACCATCACACATAGAGGGAACAGACACAAAGTAGCCCATAGTCAGACACTACAAACTGACCCATACAATGTGGTACCAGTGACTGGGCCATGTGACACAACCACTGTTGACATCAGCCTGAGCATGAGTTTAACCAAGTTCATTTCCCATTACAGAAATCCCCAAAGTGCTCTGCTGATGCAGGACCTCCAAAACCCTGAATATGCAGAAGGGAGAGCTGTCCAAATATATGGAGTGTGCACACAGTTCTTACACCTCATTAAATGGTCTCTTTCTGGGTAACAGGTGCCCCAAATGACACTGGTGGGTGGAGAAGAGGGAGGGGTTGATTAGAATTAGAGAAGGGAATTTACATACACAGGCATTCCACAAGCCCTCATATTTTTAAAGTATCCTGGCTGAAACAGAAGCACCCAGCTTACCAGTATGTATTGCAAGGAACAACGATTAAAAAAGCTCTTAAATGCCGCAGTCCTTGTTGCATTGGAAAGTGCTTCACCTGGTCAAAAATGCAGAAAGCACTTTAACTTCTTCACAAGTACATCTTATGACATATTTCAGTTAGAAAATAGCATTTTATTTAAAATTTTTGAGCATTGCTGGCCATCCTAACCCAAAAGCACCCAGTGTTGCAGTCCACTCTGCCACATCAGCACCTGCCAGTGCTGCCTCTCATCAGCTCCATCATGCAGACAAACTCACACAGTCACCTTCAGGCCTGCCTCTGAGATCCTGCTCTGTGCTTAACTGCTGACCCACCCAAACCCATTCATCAGACAGTGGCTGGGCCACCCTTTTCTATGACCCCTGACTCAAATCTAGACCAGAGAAGAGGAACTGCAGAATAGTTTTGCAAACGTATCTCATAATCAGGATGGAAAAAGCCAGTCTGACCAATCCTGCAGGAAAAAATAGCGGCTAAACTCAATGGGTTATTCCTAAGAATTCTGTGAAGAAGTGTCACAGAGGTGGTGGTCTATCAGCTGTCTGGCTCTTACTAGGCAAAAGCTCTCTGTACACTGCTGTTGTTCATACTGCTCATAAATGATCATCTCTACCTAGGCACCTTGCAACTTTAAAGCATTACAACATATTTTTTTAGAAACAAAAAATATAAGAACTTTATATTTTTCATAATTTATATTATAGTATAATATATATTTTTATACATGTGTATATAAAAACATATGCTAATAATACACATTAAAATAGAAATTAGAAAAAAGATAAAATTAATTTTTCATTTAGTCAGACAGTAAATTTTATCAAGCAATCAAGCATAAAGCAAAAACAGTATGAGCTAATAAAATAGTTCCATTAGGAACATGTTAACAGAGAAAAAAGACTCTAAAAACTTGAAGAAAAGAAGCCATTTTGACATTTCAGTAGACTAAGAAATTGTCTTATGTTATTGGTGCAATAATGTGTAAGTGAAACAAAGCCTCCTATCTGTTACAAGTTTATGTATTCAAAGCCATGTGAACAGGCAATAGGCATTTTCCCTATTTTCTCCAAGCAGCTGTTTATTGGTTTTGGTGATTTAGCCAAGCTCCCAGAGGGGAAGAAAAATTTAATTATTTTACCCACAGAAGTGAAATCTCACAGCTGTGAGTAATACATGTTCTGATGTCATGATGTGATAATAAAAGTTTTAGTCATGGAAGGTAGTGAGGAGGAATTTTTTTCTTCGACTACCTGGTGCTTCCATCTCGGTGTCAAAAAATATACCATGTCTCAGATTCAAGTAGGTGACTTCACACAGAGAATTTCCCTGGGGATCTGAAAAAAAATCCAGAATAAAATGGAAGATATTGAGAGACAGACAGACAGATAGATAAATCCCACTGTTCCCATGCAGAAGTTGACAACTTTTTCTACAGGCAAGAGGTGGACAGGGAGAGGGGAGGAGGGCACAAGCAAACCAGAGAAAAATAAAAATGAAAGAGAAACAGATTCAGGCCACCACAACTTTTTTACAACATTTTGTACAATGAAAGGTCTGGCTGAAACATGTATAGGAAAGCCTGCTGGAGAAATCAAAGCATGCTCAGGGTTAGATGTCAAGTTTTCTTGGCCAGAAATCTTTAAAAAGTTTGTTTAAAAATACATTTATCCTGCACACTGTCAAGAAATAATTTCATGACAGCTGTTATTCAGCCCTGTTTCTTTTGCCATTAAGTAAAGAAAACAGCAGTGGTACTGAAAACACTGAGAATGGCCTCGGAGGTGGGGAGGGAAGAAGGGATTACAAGTGACTTTGTGCTTGTTAAGTCAGAGCTGCACTAATCACCAGAAAGAATAGTCTTGCCCTTAATGGGTCACAGCTGTGATTAATCAAAATAAGTGTGATAAAAAGTGGTGGCTTGGTCAGTCAGTAGAAGCTGTTGGAGAGAGAGGACTCTGGAAAGCCCCTGGAGAAGAAAGGCTTGATTTTGTTTCATGATTAAAGCATGTGTTTTTAACCTGAAGCAATTTTTATTTTGTATATGCAGATCCTGGCTGTAGATGGGCAGGTGAAGGCAGCTTGTCAAGATTAAAATTTTTGTTATATGACTCTTGAAGAAGGCAGGACAAACCCAGATTTTCTAAAGGGTTTATTTTGCAGAAAAGACATTTATCTGAAGGCTGAGTTCTAAGCTGTCAAAATCCATACTAAAAAGTCTTTGAACTAAAAAAATCCAGTCCTGTGTAGCAAAAGCTCCAACAGCATCTCCTGGCAAAGAGTCCCATAAAAGCAGAGGACTTGATAGCAGCTCCTGGCAGGGGTCTCATGTGGTAAAGGTGTGTCAGGGTCCCTGGTCTTTTCTTTTCCATAGCATGCAGAGTGCAGAAATCAGGGGTGCAGGAAAATACTGTCACCCTGGTACAGAGGATTCTTATTTTTAAATTGACTAATGAGTTAAAAACATAATTCTAAAACATTCTTTCTACACCCATCAAAAACTCAGTCCTCACATATGGAAAGCAATGTAAGTTTTACCCTTACCTATGCATATACAAGTATATTTGTTATCTGTTCTATCCTAAAAATGAACAGTGTTCTTTCTATGTTTTTGCTATGTATTTGAGTTATGCTAACAGAACTGGGTCTTGGGCCTCATCAGGATTTCCATGGCTCTTTATTTTTCTAAAGCACTTAAACC
>VWZN01017111.1:12125-27785 GCA_013396955.1 Regulus satrapa
AGGGTATATTTTACCTACTTGCTTACTTATTTATTCAAAATTATAGGTAAAGCTTTTACTTATATTTCTGCTTCATGTCCATGTGGTTTGATATATCTTAATTTTTCTAGAGAATGTAATTCAATATCTGCATTCTTTCCTCTTTATGTGGACTTAGTGAATTCCTGCCTCTTGTACTCCAGTAGTGGCTGAACAGAAGAAGGCAGAAGACAAACAAGAACCAGTGGAGACAGTGACAGAAGAAGAAACAAGGAAGAGAGTAACTGTTCTAAAAGATTTGCTATGAGGTCAGTCTGGGTCTAATGGAGTCATAGCCAGCTGCTGGGAGCTGAAGTGTGCCATGGTTCTTTCCACTGTAAATGCCAGATACAATGTAGCTCCTGTGCTGCTTCTAGGCAGCTTTCTGACCTTAGCTCCCAGAATAGCAGCCTGCAGTTAAACCCTACAGTAGAAGCTTACTGATTTCAGAGTCAAGGTGCCTGACCTAGAAGAAGAATATACTTGTACACCTATACATCTTACTAAAGTAGATTCTGCATATTGACTATTTTCTACCCCCAATGAGAGGGCTGCTGCAGACACTAATGTCTGTGTTATCTGCTGAAACTTTTCCCTGGCGCTTGCCCAGCTCTACTTGATTGACTGCAAGCCTGAATAAGACCTAGTGCTAAGTGTAGCTCTAATTGCTTCTCAAACATTTCCCTCTGCATGCAAACAGTGACATGTTACAGTTGATATGATTCTACTTCAAACTTCCATAAATGTTCTCCGTTTTTGAGGTAGTTAGAGTGGGTATTTTTGGTTGCATGAGAAAGCAGAAAATCAGTGCAATTACCTGGAGAAATAGCATGCTGAACACACTGAACAATAGCTTTGCCATAATTGTAAAGCTTGGAAAAACCTGGAACATCCTCGCCTTTACCAAAATCTGGGAATGTGTATTTTGACTAATAAGTCAATTTATATTATTTCATATTGACAGTCTAGAGGTGGAAGACAGAGAGGGATTGAAGGATAGATATGGAGAAGGCTTGCACTGACAAATGTACAATGCAAACTTAAAAAAAAAAAAAAAAAAAAAAAAGCCTAAGCAACAGTGCCTAAAGGAAGGAAAAGGAATCAAAGCCAAAATGTGACTGCTTAGTGGAAGAGACTGAAGCAATCAGTGATTATTTCCTGACTGCAGAGGGCCTCTGTCACCCGCCTGTGAAAGTGCAAACAGATTAATAGGCAGACAGTGTGGAGTACTAACTGTGGCTGAATCTTAAAAATATGCCAGTGAGATAAATGATAAGTTCATGTTTTGTTAGTACAGCAGTGTTATCCTGAAGCTCTGGGCCATCTGGCTGCACTGGCATAGCAAGGAGGAGGGGAGGTTTCCGCAAGACTCCTTGTGCCCCATGGATGGGAAGGTTTTGTTTGCTCACAGTTTCCTCTCACCACATTCCAAACTGCCACATGGGATTTTCCCTCAGCATAGCCAAGAATCACAGTAGTGATTACAAGACTGAGGTGAGCCCAGGGCTGAGGCACTTCCCAGTTATCACTCATGTGCCTCACAGATGAGAAACACAGCCTATAGACCAGGCACGTGCTTTGCTTAACTGGAGCCTAGCTGATGGCCCGAGAATGGTGCTCTAAGAAATATTTCTTACACCCAAAGGTTCCAGATGTGATTAGAAATGAACTCCCCAAAAAAGCTGGTGTAACATAAGTACAAAGGATCCTTTTTGTCATCATCCCCAGCTTTTCTACCTCAAACACTCCTGGAAAAAAATTTCCCTTCTGGTTATCTGAAGTGGAATGTAATATTTATACCAAAAAAGATATTATTTTGTCTTTCATTCTACATTTTAATTTCAGCAGCAGTTATCGACTGCAAGTGTCAGTAATTTTGTATTTTCTTTTGGCGTAACCCACCTCCCCTGGGTTTTTTTTAGGTTTAGTTACTCTGATAGTGTTAATAATAATTTTAGCCCTCATTTGATAAAACTATGCACTACAGGTACAAAACTAGCCACCAGGGAGAAATGTTATTATGTCAACCTTGTAATGGAAGCCTTTGAGAATTAAAAATGAGCAATTAAAAGTAACTTGCAGGAAAGCTATCAAAGTTTGATACAGCTTTTAATTTTGAACTATTTTATTTTTTTATTTTTCCAAATGAGCTTTGGGATTTGCATTTTTAAGTATTCAGGTGTTTTTAAAAATGTATAAAAGAACAAATTTAAATATTAGCAATAGTAAAGTGTACCTTGAAATTTTCAAGGCTTTTGATGTTCAGAACTCTTGCAAACAAACTAAAAATGTGGACAGGCTGAGTGAACCACAGGGTAGGCTGAGGAACTTTAAAGGATGCTCAGGAGAAATTCACGGCCTGGTTGGCAACAAGTCACGTGTGACATTTCTCAGAGGAGGCTCCTGGAACCGAACACCTTCCCAATGGCCTGGGCAGCAGGACACTGCACTCTCAGCAAGTCTAGGGAGGGAAGCAGTGGGCCAACAGTGCCCCTCAGTGTGCAGGCCAGCTGGGCTGCAGGGGCAGACTGGAAGTGGAAAAGAGTGATCCTCCTGCTTAGTACTCCTGAAGCTCCCACCAGACTACTCTTCCTCCTGTAATTACACAAGCATTAATGGAGCTCATCAAAACATGAGCAATTTTGAAGAAGTAAAATAGTGAGGGTTCAAGCTGAACTGTCAAACCAAACTCAAGAGTAAGTTTGGATACTTACCAACTAAGAAAAAAATAAGTGGCTGATGAGTCAAATGAAGAAAAATAAGGTTGGATATTTTTTACAGTCACTCCTTGCCTCTATCTATTTTGCAGTTTTTCAGTCTGTGTATAAATCCTCTTGCAGTCACAAAAATGATGTGATAACGAGCTAGTGTTAGCCTCTTGATAACCTGACTGTCTGAGGTGAGAACACACCTTGGAAATATCAGGCAGACAATACCAGTGTCGTGGATAGAGAAAGAAATGCTGTCAGCAAAGCTTCATGTTTTAATCCACTGAGTGCAAGTACAACATAGGGTTCCTGCTATTATCTTGAGGAAGCTTTTTCTTCCTGTGTCTCACACTTGCTCGAGAGGTGAAAGTAAGCTTGTCTGCCTGAAAACAAGAAGAGAAGGTGTGCAGTTCAAATTTTCCAATCGCAACAAATCCACTTCTCTAATCTAGCCAAGTTCTGCAGTGCCCTCCTCACAGTTTGTTCCCCCAGAGGCCTTTCCTCCTCCTGCACACCAGACCAGTGCTCCTCCTGTGTTTTCACACCAGCAGCAGAGCCACTTCACACAGTCCTGCTGAGCAGTCCTGCTGAGCTGCCCACTCTGGCCTTCACATGTGTAAGGCCACCTGACAGATGACACAGGTGAAATGATGGGGGCTCTTCAAAATCTTACATGGAAATCCTAATTCCATCAATGTACCTTGATGCATGCTCTTATTTCTATTTAATCATACTTTGAACAAATAAGACCATGGGTATGTAATTCTAGTTTTATCAGACCCTTACAGCTCTGAAATATGATCTTTCACTATCATGGATATAATTTCTTCTACAAAAGTACACAGAATAATATCTCACAATCTGTTTTACACATATACTGGTGTTCTGTTTTCTTTTAAAGAGTTAAAAAAATAATTACCTCATGCCGGATAAGATTTTTCAGTTGAATAATCTTTTTGGTAAAAATGCACATTTGGGTACAACTATAACTATTTGCAGACAGGGGAATGATTAGTTGATTAGCTTCAACTGAAAAGGCCTGAAGAAAGAGGAAATATCAAGAAACATTTTGATTTTTCATTTAAAAATATCTTTGATTAGAAATGTTTCTGAATATAACACTGAGTATAAAAAATGCAAACAAAAAACTCCCAGGGTAACAATATTTTTTTCTCTTTTCAGTTCAACAAAAGAAGAATAAATATTTCATTTTAATCAACAGACAAGATTGAAAATGAGAGCTAATTCACAAATTAAAATTACTTCTAGAATCAGTTGCAAGTCAATACACTAGAGCAATCTCCCACAGTCTCAAGAACTTATCAGCTGCTTGAGATTCAAGCCTGCTTATATATTGAACCTGAAGCTCTTATAAGTCTACTGCCAGCATTAAACAAAACTTGAGACAGAGCTACACCTCTAGTTAATGGCAGTAATCTCCCAGTTCAATACAGTCAGCTTCCACTTGGCTGCTGGGTGTCTTTTAAAAAAAAGACAACAGCTTGAGATCGGTCCTTCTACAAGATGTTTGAAATTTAAATAGCAACTTCCTTCAGTGTTACTATTATATTCTATTAAATTGTGTGAATGTTTACTCAGGAAAGTAAATGTTTGGTTTTCTTTTCTTCTCATGTAGACCAATTAGTAGTGGAGAATATTTAAAGAATTAATACTGAGTTATTTACTTGCTCCTGAAGGAATGCTAACTATTCTGTGAGTTATAAGCACAGTTATGAGCTAACTCATAACTGTGGAGTTTTGGTTATCCCTGAATAGCAGCAATTATTCTAGTTCAAAAACAATGGATACAGAATTTATAACTTCTGGAAGAACGTTTTTCCAGTGGAAAACATCTATTTATGAATGTCGAGATGCTTAAAATAGGATTGCAAAGAAAACTCAGGGAACAGCTGCCAGCAGTCACTGCAGCAGTCACAGCAGACCCTCCCCCAGATACCTGCCTGTGAGGCTGCTGAGAGTCCTGCTCTCTGGGATTGATATATCTGCACTATACACCCTCAAACTGGGAAACTGATTTTCCTAAGAAACAAGATCACACTTTGACAACTTTGCTTAATAGAATGATTCTCAGGCCACAACCTTCTTGTGATCCACTGAATCACTCTGACACTCTTCTGTGTGCCAAAAAAGTGGGTCAGGAGCATGACATGTACAGCTCACTCCCCCAGGACACAGCTTTGAGCCAAAGCCACTAAGCAGAGCAGCTTCCAGATTTATCCCCATATGTTTCCTGCCTTTAGCATCTTAATTATCTTATCAGTTTCAGCATCGTATAGCTATCTAAAACCACCTGTGGGAAAGAGTCACTCTTGGGGAAATGGCATTAGTCCTCCTTTCAGGTCTGACCTCAAAACTTTTTCCCAAGCCTCAACATTTGTTATGACACCTATTTCAAACCTTTGTAATAGCTCGCTGTGATAGAGGAGGCAGCAGCTGGAGCTCACACCCTTCCCAAAGCCAGGAGGCTCAAAATCCCTGGAAATCACCCTGTCATGTTTTCCCTGCCTCCAGTGGTTGCCAAAACAGCCCAGCTATCTGCACCAAATGGCTGGCAAAGGGCTTGCAAAACTCAGTGGGCCAACATGTGTTACTATGAAAATGTAAGAGCCAGTTCTGCTCTCTGTGTGCAGGATGTGAACACTGCCACTCAGGGACACCTTAGAAGGGCACACAGATGCACTGTGTGTGGTCAGGACAGCATCTGTGCCTAAGGGTGAATCCTGCACCTAAGCCAGCCACAAGCTAGGGAGAACTGGAAGTAATTTCTGCATCCCTCCTCTAGGGCTTGTTGTGTCACTGTCTTTCATGATTATGGGATGCTAGCATATGCTGAGAAATGTCAGAACTAGAGGATGATTTAGGCACTCTCCCAGTTTACAAGAAGGTAAACAGACTCAGTGAGCGCCTTTGGGGAAGGTCATTCACAGAGAAATATGCTGTAGACAATAAAAGCAAAACAGGACCAGTCAGCATATCTAGATTATTGCAGCAGTACATGAGAACTAGGATGATATTTTTATGATATTAACATTGAATTTATTCCCTATTGATATGATATCATAGTGATGTCACTGTCTCACATCACTACATAAAATGCAAAAGTGTTTCTTCATAATGTTTATGCTAATCATTTGGCCTTTAAAAAATAAGTGTGTTGTGATTTTTGTACAAATATTCTGCAGCAAATACTGCCAGCAAATATAATTTATTGGAAAACAGAGAAGTGCAAATGGGTTACATGAAAGACAGACCAACATCACGCCTTCAGTTGCTCTACAAAGGCAAAGTAACCTGGCAAGCTCCTGCATTTCAGCATGTGGAGAGCACAAAAGGGATTTTTATTCCTATGTTACTTCTGGTGGAGCACAACATAAATTCTAAGGATTAATGGAGGCTATAATGGAGGTTCTAGCTTTACTATTTCTTAGCACTTTGTATGCAGAACAAAACATGAATAAGAATATTAATAAGTCATATTTCCATTGCCTGAACAAAGATAAACAAATCCTGCCACAATCATCCACTCCAGGCTTGTAATACTTGGGATGCTAATGGCCTCTCAGAAGCCTTTTCTGCGGACTTTCAGACTTCTAGAGGGAGCATCTAGAAAAAGCCCTTTGACCCCACTGTTCCTTGATCACAGACAGACCCAGAACTTATGCATCTCAGTCTCAAATTACTCTTTAAATATCTCACAAAATTCCAAATAAAAATAAATCTCTATTTAAAGTACCCATTAGACCCACTGATTAAAAAAAAAAAAATCTTTTCTCTTTTTAGATTTTCTCTAATATTTGCCAAAACCTATTTTGACTCCTGGCCTTAAGGTGTTTTTCAATGTTACACCACACATTTTTCTTTAGAATTTTAACCCCCTCATCCTCTGAAGGAATAAAATTTTTCTTTCAGATTTGCCTTGCTTTGATAGATAGCATGCAAGCAAGTAGTTCATGATGACACAATTGCTATCAGACAAATTTATTTTTCATGAAGGATTGTTAACTGCTTCAAACTTTTTCCAGAAAAAGCCATAGTAAACTGGAGGGAAATCTCATTCCTCATATGTGATGCTAATATTATGCAACTATTAGGGAAGAAAAACATAATATACAACTACTAGGGAAGAAAATATAATCTTATGGACTCCTGGCAACTTTTGACTTTGAAGCATGACAAAAGGCTTGGTATAAACCCAGTATAATTGATTGTTCACAGGGAATATGAGGTAGCATATGGTCTCCTGTTTGTAAATCCTTCCTTGTTATGTACACATTATACACTATATATACCACAATGTAGTCTCTGATACAGGTACTACAATTGCTCCAATGCTGCCGTGCTCATCAGTCCAATCCGTATTCCCAAAATGTCAGGACAAAGGCAAATATTCTTCCCCTCCTGTTGACGGCAATACATCTTTACACAAAAGCATAGAAGGGGAATTCCAATTCAATATTTATAAGAGCCCTGTTACATACAGGTATAGCAAACAAACTGAATTATTACTCCTTTCTCTCCCTTTTAAAACACATCTTTCTAACAGTTTATTTTCTGACAAATTTGAAAAAACAGGAATTTTAAGTATATCTAAGCACCACATTCACAGCAAGCTCTGAGGACTTCTACTGCCAGACGGCATTATAAGAGAGAGGATCCTTTTTACCATATGCAAACTCAGACCTTCAGCCAAAAGTGATTACTGCTAGTAACCATAATACCTCTTTTATTTGTTGCCTCTGTTTCCACTTCTCATTTCTAGGAATAACTGGGTCAATCACTCAATTGATGTGAAAGAATCAGTCATGGAATACGTTCATATGTCATAACTAAAATATCCTGGTGATCTTAAATTGTCCACACGGGGGGAATTGTCCACACTGCTTCACAGGCAGCAGGAATAGCTCAGCAAAATAATATCTCTGTTTATCCAACGTTTCATACGCAGTCTACCTTGGCCAAGCATATTTTTAGATGAGGTTTTACTAAGAGTGCTTTTGAATGAGAACACAAAAACTCTGGCTTGAAGAGCATTCTCCAGTTTCATGCTAAGATCAAAACCAATTGTTCTGAGAATCACAGTTGTCCAGGAGAATGGATATATCTGTTACAGTTGTCCAGTTCACAGACCAGCTAACAGAGAGCTCTCTGGAAAATAACATATCTCCCAAAAATTTAGGAAAAATTAGCCATTCTTGTTGAGACATTTGGTGAAGAAAATTTTCATGCCATAATATGGTGTAAATTTACATGGAAATGAAGGGTGGCAGCTTGCACTATTTGGCAAGACAGGTCAAGGAGTGTGTTAACAGGTATCAGCTACAGAGACCTGATCAGATCTGAGACACCTGACTACCCACATCATCATCTACCCTGAAGGAATGGAGCTATAAATTCCTGGTTTAATGTTTCCAATGTGGAAAAAAAAAATCAGGTGAGATGAGGTTTTGAGGGCTTTTCTCAGAATTGAAAGTTTTCTGTGGAATTGCCCTGGGGTTTTCATTTGGTTGGGTTGTTGTTGGTGGTGGTGGTGGTTTGTTGGGGTTTTTTTTTGGTTGTTGTTTTTTTTTGGTTTGGTTTGGTTTGGTTTTTTTTTGGGGGGGATGGGGGAGGCTGGAAGGCCATATCTGGGGAGAGATTATTTCCAGATAAAGTTTCCCTGCTTTGCTAACAAATTGCATCCATGTAATGTGCAATCTCACCACAGATGTATCAACTTTAGAAAAGAATGTGTGGTGATATCATATTGCTCAGCTATTTTAAGACTTCTATTATTACAAAGGCAGCCTAGTTATAAAAATACAAGTGCAAATACAGCTATATTTTCAAGAGAGCCCACATCTAAAGGCAAAGATCAACCAAGAAGCACAAATATTAAAAAAACCCTTCATAATTTCAAATAATACTGTGTGATAGATCTGGTCTTATTCACACCAGCATGAGTACAACGAAATTATATGTCAAATGAGAAGATGCAGAACCAGAGAAAAAAAAAATCCTTGTGCCTTACAATAGATTATGTTATTGTTTTTAAATACTGTACCCTTCTGGTAGGCAATACACAAACAGAGTCAGCTTTACGTGGGAGTGGCTGCTATTATAAACTCTGATATAATGCAATCAGAAACTAGCAGAGCAACTCAGCTGACAGGCAGAACTGGTTTCAGTATGTTTTTTCAGACCTTTTTACCACAGAATTAGCTGTCAGTGAAATGAGAGAAAAATACAAAGAAATCAAGTTTTATTTTACTGTCAGCTGTCAATCTTGATATAAAACATGATCTCCACATTCTCTTTAGGAACTCCTGCCAAAAGCCTGCAGATCTTGCAGTCCTTCTGAGAGCATACAAAAATCCATTTACCAACATTTAGGTATCTGCAGGTTAGGGCTTTGGATTTCACACAGAAAGATAGTCTTTAATGTGGGTGCCCCTCCTCACTAAATACAAGTCACATAGAAAACACAGAGATGAGCAACATATTAGTTAGGCTATAATCTTGAACAAACCCTGATTACAGAATACTTTAAAGATTTGGTACAGCTTATTTTGCCATTCAGCACTGCCCAAAGTTCCCAGTCACTTGGGATTGAAACCCTTTTTCCATAGAATGTGTCTTGAAATCATGTTCCCCCTGGACATGCTGGCCCAGGACATGGGAAGTGATACCATCTGAGCAGGGCTGCTGATTTCTCACCATGAAGATGGTCAAGCACCCAGATTTGTGCTTGGGTTTGGACTGGAGATGTTTGCAACACAAACTGGCAGACGCAGACCAGCTCTGTCCAGGTTCCCAGCCTGAAAAGGGTAATGTAACCATGTACCATCACACCAAGCCCAAGATAATACATCCTGTCATTGCACTCCATCTCTCTCAGCAGGCTTAATTAGCTTGGCCTCAAGTACCATACCAAAGTGATCTGTACTGGGTGCCTGCAGTAACCAGTAGAAATAAGTGACCATCAATTCCCAAACTTCATTTCTGCTGGTCCTCTTATGGCCTCACTTCACACCCACTCTCTGCAATTCCTCGCCAGACAGGTAGCACCAGCTTGTGGCCTTTTCACAGTTCATTCCAGCTTTCCTAGGCAGATTACCTGGCAAAGCATCTGGGGAAGCTAGTTCCTGGGATAATGCAGACACACAGCAAAAGGAGAGCACTGCTGGTGAGAGCCTTCCTCCCATGAGCTCTGAGGCATCTGATGACGCCTTTGCTTCCCACTCACCCTGGGGCCCATGACCTCTCTGTAGGCAGCTGGCGCAATGGGTAGAGGAACCAGGACATGCCAGAGTGCAGAGCAACCTCTGAGACACAACAGCAATAAATGTGTGAGGAAGAAGATTTCCACAGGCAAAAGGGAAGGGGAAATTCCCCAAGGCATCTTTGCTTAATCTTCAACACAAGTCAGCAAGCAACATGCTCAAGTGTTTTCCATTTCAGGATTTAGTTTACTTGCCTTCATTGCCATTTATTTAATAATAAATCAGAGGTTAACTTTTTATGTGGCTTGAAGGAATAGGAAATTCAGTTTGGTTCCTATATGAGATTTATATAGTCAAATATTTGTAGTATTTGAAAGAAAGCCAAGGCAGCACGCATATTCAGAGCTCACTGTGCACAGCACATTTCAGTCTCACTCAAGGAGGAACTAGAATGCAATAGCACTATCCCTGTTTTTCCTTCCATTTTCCAGATTTATAAAATAGAAGGTTATTAAATCACACCCAAATACTTAGACCACTCATTTATAAAACACTAACCATAAAATTTAATTTAATTATCCTGCACTGAACTCAACAACATGTGTCTGATTAAAATATAACTTTTCTAGCTGAAGCTTATCTCCTGTAAAAATGATCAGTATTGTTTTAAAGGAATAAAACTGTCCATTCTCCTCTTCTTCATTTCCTCTATTGCATTGCTTTCCAAGACAATGCAATTTATAAGCAAATAAAAATTACTTGAAGATACAAAATTTATATGAACTACTATTCAGCCTTCTTTTGCTAAATAGACTGACTTGGTATAGGCTGGTCAGTGACAGACTCTGCTTTCAGCCCTCCAATGGCTTTTGTAGCCATTCCTATTATTGTCTTCAAATTTGTTCTGCATCTTAGGTGGACACTGGAGATACATACCATATGGAAGCAGTGGTTCTCTTTTTTCCTTCCTTCCCTGTCTTTACTGCCTTCCTGATGGTAGCATCATCAGCCTCTCTTACCCTAGAACTGTGATGGCAGGCCATGGAAAGGGACAGACTGACCCCTACAACTTTGTAGACAACACTTTGGACTTCTTACTCAAGGTACAGGCTTTGTTGCCTGGTTTGTACTGACAATCTGTCTGCATAGGGGCCTGCTATGCTGAGATAACCTGACTCCTCCCCTCAGCTTTAATGGCCTCATCATTGATTAAAACCCTGCCAGACTTCACAACATAAAATCACAGTTACGTACAACATGAGAATATATGCACCTAGATGACTGATGAAAACACAGACTAGTTGAAGGTTTTGGGACATGCTAGAAGTAATTGCATTTGTTGAGGTTTTCCTTTTTGAGACAACTTTTATTAATGAAATACTTACATCAGTAGCTGCTGTACTGATACCATTCTGTATTAGTTTTAAGTTAGACTATTATGCAGCACTAATACTGTCATTATATTTGTATACATTTTAATGAAACATAGTGAAAGCAATTTTTCTTTCTACCAAATAATGGAGAATAATTTATTTCTTCCAAAATCATGCTGGATTTCATTACATACATTCCCTATCCTTTAATCTCTTTATCACTGAATCCCCATATTTCCTCTTTTGTTGCAAGGGATGGCAAGACAATAGACTTATCATTTACTTAGGACATTACACTTGCCTTTTTCAATCTTCAGTCCTCCCTCGGACTTTCAGTTTATACTTGTACCACTGTTACTCAGAGATGCATGATTTCTTCATAATTATAAAGAGTATTTTTCACCAGTCAAGAAAAGCCCAGCCAAGCCATTTTTTCTTGTCCCAATTTATCCAGAACAGCCTATTTAAACAAAACAAAAGGCAAGGAAAATTAATTCTTTTCTAACGTGTGTTCTTTAGATATCCTCATGCTAATGCATTTTAAGGCAGTTTTTCTACCTTATCATGACCTGAAGCACGGTGGGGGTTGAGCCAGGCCCTGTGCCAGCTGCTGGCCAGGGAGAGGGAAGAACATCAGCCTGTGGCTGGAATTGGAGAAACAAGCAGCCAGAAAACACCTGTGCCCAGACCCCTGAGAATGTTGGCACAGCCCCAGAGTGGCCTAGAGGGCTCCACCCTGTTCCAGCTGCCTGGGTGCAATAAACCTGCAAAACATCAATACTCTCTCCAGAGAGAGAAAAAGAACTTGAGTAAGGACATGTGGAGAAACAACATGAGGACATCAATTCTTCAGGGAAGAAGCGAAGTCTCAGATGAGAGGGATGGAGAGAATATCTCCATTTTGGGCTGAAATTCTCTTGTAAGCCATGGCGATAGACACTGAATACCCTTTTAAATCATGTAGAAGCATGAGGTGGGGTGGAAGGTTGAATTGTAGACCTAAGCAGAAGCATTAATGGATTCATGGTGANCCCCTGAGAATGTTGGCACAGCCCCAGAGTGGCCTAGAGGGCTCCACCCTGTTCCAGCTGCCTGGGTGCAATAAACCTGCAAAACATCAATACTCTCTCCAGAGAGAGAAAAAGAACTTGAGTAAGGACATGTGGAGAAACAACATGAGGACATCAATTCTTCAGGGAAGAAGCGAAGTCTCAGATGAGAGGGATGGAGAGAATATCTCCATTTTGGGCTGAAATTCTCTTGTAAGCCATGGCGATAGACACTGAATACCCTTTTAAATCATGTAGAAGCATGAGGTGGGGTGGAAGGTTGAATTGTAGACCTAAGCAGAAGCATTAATGGATTCATGGTGAACAGCAGGTGTTGAAGTAGCTGTGATCTTCTGAGAAACTGGAACTGAGGGACATGAAGTAATGAAAACCCTTTGCCCTGAGGGAAGAAGAAGCCTTCTGTTCCCAGAGATTAAGATGATCTTCGAGGTAGATGAAGATGAACTTTTGCATTTGAACATTCATCCTTAAAATATAGTACCCATGTATTAACATGTCCCATAAGCACAGCTTGGAAGGCTGTGGAGATGAGAAGGACTTCACAAATGCTGATTTCTCAGGTGGCTGATATTTGCAGAAATTGAGACCACAAGAAGACTGAGAGCAGATTCTTGTGGAGAAGTGGTTTGTCCAGAGACACTCCTCTCTCTAAGTGAACTGAAAAACAGACTATTCTAGAGGTGGGAAACTGACTGAAAATCTTTAGGTTTTGTTTCTCTACATTGTTGGTGGGAAAGAAAAGAAGGGTGTTGGGGGGAGAAGTGTTCTGAATGTTTCATTCTGATTCTCATAATTCTTTTAAGCTTGACAATGAAGTTTTCTTTATTATTTTTTAAGTTTTAGGCATGTTTTGCTCTTTCTCCTGGTCCTATCTTGCAGCAAGAAAAGAGTGAGTGATTCTAGAAGGTACATGGACATTTGGTCAGCACTAAACCTACCACACCAGAATTAATCATCCTGATTCTTTCCAAAGAGAAGAAAAACACCAAAACCACAAGACACAAGAGAACAGGAAAAATTATGTATTATCTCCATATTTTCTTAACAGACAATGACTTCAGCACCTTGTAAATTGAGCAAACTAATAAAGGGGGAAAAACCCACTGTGACAGCAAATTATTATTCTCTTTTAATTGAAACACAGACTCCACTGTGGTTAATTGAGCTGTGAAAATGATAAGTCAATACAAACAAGTTCTCAAAAATTCAGCCTCAAGTTTGGATTTACTATACGTATTCCTTTTATTACCCTCTCTTTGCATGTTCATGGGTCTCACAAGGAGACATGCACCTAAAGGACTACAACTGTTTCTGCAGTTAAATGTAGCAATATGAAAAAATCATTATGCAAGTACTGTGAAGCCAACCAATCTCCTTCCTCAGCTATAATCCCAAAGTAGTTAGTCTAGTGGTAGTTGGTTCTGGAACAGTCAACAAGTCTGTCAGAAAAGATTTTCCTTCATCCTTCAAATGTACAAAAGCAGAAATAGAAAAAAAATCATTCTCTGATATGATTGTGCAAACCTTTCATTACTGAGCATGCTTTTAGGTCCATCCAAGCAAGAAAGAATATAAGGATTTTGTTTGCACAAATACCTGTGGAACTCAAATTTTGTAGTTAGAACATAGTTAATTGCAAAATATCTTCCATGGATAAATGGGAGTAGTTTCTTTCCTACAGCTACAAACTGAAAGCTGCTACAAAGCTGAGCTATAATTAAGACTTGTGGTTGGCATCAGCATTTTCCCAAGCCAAGTGACTTCAAGGGAAGAGAGACCCTTTGAGGGCAATATTTAAAGCCATTTGTCTGTTCGTTGTGTTACTAACCCCAAAAGCAGTTAAACCAGTAAGAAAGTTTATGTCCAACAGATCATGGTAAGCAAAGATTTTACTACAGCTATGCAGGTACATCACCTGTTTATTACATACATCACACAATAATTACATCCAAAATATTTTAAGTGTTGCATGGTAAAAATAATTACAGAAGTGGACATTAATTCATGTTGAGTTTTTACTGTGTTTATGGAGGAATATTTACTAACTTTTAGGTAATAATCACTTACACTGTTTCTGAAAAATGTTCAGATTTTTTTTCCTAGTGTTTTTCTGTGAGATGCAATTCCTTTGAAAAAAGCTACCTAATACAAAACACAACACCAGACAAATTTTTTGTTGATCCAATAAACCAGATAAGGATCTGAACACACCTTCACAGATGCAATTACTTTATGAGAGAGGAGCAGATTCACATTAAAACTCACTCTACCTGTACTATCTCAGGAGACCTAACTCTATACAGGCCACTCCTCTGCCAATCCCCAACAAAAGAGTTTTGGGTTCTTCAGTGTTCCAGGCCCCTGCATGGAAGGTGTAAGCAGTCTCTGCAAGCTATTCACAGCCATGCAAGGGTTGGTCTACAAGGACAGCCTGTGCTCACAGGTCTGCAGTGCAGGAGACACACCTCTGCAGTCTTTTTTTCATCCAGGAAATCCCAGCAGCACAGGGAGTAGAGTGCAAACCGGATCTAAGGAGCCTTCTTGACACCATTTTCCTCACAAGAGGACTTTCATGTCAGTACTTCCATATCAACAGCTCCTATTACAGTCATAGACATGGGAAGCCCCATATTGGCATCTCTGGCCTCTTTATAGACTATCATCACGTCTCAAAACCATAGCTGCATGGTGAGTTGCTGAATTGGTGCAAACACACTTTTGCTGAGACAAACCTGTTCCAAAGCATCTAGAGGCATAACTTTTCTCCCCAAATACTTTGACAGGTCAGCTGCAGTCCCTATTCCCAGGGGAGAAAACAGGCAGCACAGCCTGTGTTATCCACACTAGCTAATTCAATGACAATGCTGTTGGTCTGTTTCAGACCTCTCCAGCTGACAGGCACTCAGAAAGACACAGGTTACTACACACAAATATTGAACTCCTGGTACCACCCAAACTACTGTGAAACCATAGCCTTGTTCCTTACTGAAGATCCACAACTTCTAGAACCAATGCCCCATCTGATTCCTCTCATCCTTCTGCTGATATCAACACTTCAATGAGAGTCAACAGAGCAAGAATTTTTACTGTTAATGGCAACCTTTTCACACCAGGTAGTCTAACAGTTATATATATTATCTCCACATCGTCATTTGATAATATGAAAGAACAGAAATTTACTGTAGTTCTTCCAATGACTTTTGTTTTGACTGCAAAAATTTGTGAAAGGGAAAAAAAAAGGAGGGATGCTGAAGTGACCCCCTCCCTCTTT
>VWZN01017112.1:18581-34140 GCA_013396955.1 Regulus satrapa
GTCAGTCAGCTTCTGAGGTAACTTTAAAAATGGCCAAAACTCTCATGAGCAGGAGCTCAACACTGCACTGTGGGCCTCCATACAACTCCATATAACTCTGGATAGCATTAAATAGTAATCCTTCCTGAACAGAAAGGGAAGTAGATCGAATGCTAATAGTGTTATTTAACATACTCCCTTTCCTTTATGTGCTTTAAAACACAAAATTAAAACTGTGTTCTGTCACCATAACAATTACAGTTCTCGTGAAAACATCTGAAAGTGTTCATGGTGTATATGTTATACAGGTTTACCACATTTTAAGAATAGGAATATGTGTATTCAATTATATATTAAATAAATAAGTTAGTTAAATGAACAGAATTAGGCTTTTGTAAGNGAAACAAGACAGATGCTCCATTTAACAGACACAATTTCAATACAAAACTCAATACTTGAAATTTTATCAGGAAAGTGACACTACTCTACTTTCTGCTATTCTATTCCTATCAAAACAAAGTCCAATTTAAAATCTAATTTTCCATCATCTCTTATAAGAGATAGCAAAGATATTACTGCAGTCAGTTTTAGACTAAAACTGTTAGATCACAGAACGTGCTTCAAATTTTCATGTTAAAAAAACCCCTAGCTATAAATGAAGGATAACATACTGTACATGTTTTTGTATTGCAAAACAATGTCCCTCCATTATATCTCAGAGGTTTCTTAGAAGCACTTTTTCTCAATAGCAGCCATGCCAGAATATGGACAAGTTGAGGATTTGACTGCTCCTTTAAAAGTCAACCTATTCAAACCATTTGTGCAATTAAAAAGCCTAATAGTTTAACAGTGCAATGAATAAAGTTACTATAAAAAGGGATGAGCTAACTTTGCTTTCACAAACTTTTAATTGTGCTCGTTTCTTGGGCAACATTCATCTTTCTAAAGTGTCAACTGTAAATGCACAAACTGTAAACGAAAGTAAAATTACAGAAATCTTCCTCAAATTACGAAGTGAGTGCCTCATTAGTTTAGAAATTGTATTTATCAGGGATAATTAATTGAATAAACCACACTTCCTGGCAGTATGCCAACCCACCACTTATGGAAACACAGAAGACTATATGACTACAAATGCAGCTGGTCACAGTAGTTATCTGAGATATACATTGTGAGCAGTACTCATTAATTCATAAGAAGAGATGTACTTATGAGGTTTTGGAAGAGGAATGGAAATACCTCAGCTATTCATTTTGTTCAAAAAATTTTGCACTAACACTTCCCTTTTTTTTTTAAAGCAGAGGTCATATTTGTTTGGTTTGTTTGATCTAGTTCATTGCTTTTGGTTAATTTAAAATTTAAAATTTCCAGCAAATGATTACATGAACTATCTAATATCATCACCACACATTAAAGTTTCCCAGACATGGAGAATAGAAGGGTTTAACTATAAACCCACACATCTAAGTACTGCCATACGGATTCTGCATATTGAAATTAATATTTGGCAAGTATTTCCAATACAACTTCTTAACAATAACTTCTAATATTTCCATACTTCTAACTAGTTCTAACTAGTTCAAGAACTAGTGAACTTATCACTAATGAAGCTGAAGTTCACCTAAAAACAACACAAACCCCACAAATGGTCCTCAGAAATTGGAAATAGGAAACAGACAGCCTGCTCACTCTAGGTCAATGCAAGACAGCTTGTTACAACACTGCTTTCTGAATGAAGCAACCTATTTAATTTAATTGTATCTGACTAATGCAATTTTTGGCATTTGATGTGAAACAGTTCCAGAGAAAATTATTTCAACAGAAAAAGTAATGCTGACAGCCCATGTTTTCTTCATTTCATTATCATCTTGCTTCTTTGACCTAATTTCACCACTGTTAAAAAATGCCATTAAGAGTTGTTTTGTTTTCCTCATAAATCATCCCACCAACACTTTGATCCTTTTGACACTTTATTTATAATTCCTGTCAATCCATCAACAACTTTTCATAGCAGGTACATTGATATGCCTGCAATTCAAACAAATGTAAATGTACTCTGGTACAAAGAAGTGTTTCTAAAACAGGAAAGAAACACTTTTTCTTTTCTCATTTTTGTTAGTCCCCAGAATACTTTTGCATACAACTGGAACTCATCTTTTTTCATTACTAGTTCAAACTCATCTCTTACAAATTTTTTTAGTTCTTTAATAGTTTTTAGGTTTCTCACACACATTTCCTTTTTAGTTTAAACTGCATAGTTGCATAGTATTAAATAGTGTCTTTTAATATAAACCCAAATGAGTTATTTCCTCTTACTTAATTTGGGAGGCTTGATGCTGAATGAGGGATGTTACTATGATGTCTATATCTGATGGTATTTTCTTCACAGACTTCTGTCCTGAAAAATATATATCAGTTTTTCTGAATGTATATCATGCTCAAACACTACTTTTTTCACATGTCCAATTAATCAAACTTAAGACTTTGGGTTTTTTGAGACTCAAAATGCATCTCAAAAGTTACCAATGTAACAAGCAATCAGATTATTATAAATCTTAAATATGAAACAACAACACAAAACCATGTACGTTTATAGTGTTTTCCATGCAGCACACATGTTTAAAGATTTAACTATTCACTATTTAAACATCTATCTATCTTGTGCTAGAACAAATCAATGTGTAGGAGTTGAATCTTCCAGCTGAGCTGCGCAAAAACATTAGTACCCAGAAAAATAAGTGAAAGGGAGCGAAAATATCTCCCTGCTACAGGCAGAAACTCATTTAAGTGTATGAAAAAACACAGTCATTAGGGAAACTAGTTTATCCTCCATTTCTGAAAGGATATAATAAATAACAGACACAACTACAGTGTGGGCCATGTTCAGGAAATCTGTGAGGTCTCTTGGACCACACACTCCCTCCAGAAAGTCACACATATTAGTGATGAAGCAACTCACACACCCAGGGCAATGCTCAGATCACTTACATATGGCTGGAAAAGGAGAGAAAGACATTCAGTGAATGGTTACCAGTAGCAAGAACTACCACCATTGCCAGACTCAACGCCAGCTATCCCAGTGGCATTTGAGGACGTAGGAATAGCTACAGGCCTCTTCACAGGCTTGAACTCCCCAATAATCCAGTGCAAACAGGAGAAACAAAATGTTCTTTAGATCAAGTCTCCTGTTGACTGCTTCATTTTTTTAAACTTCAAGATGCAAAAGCCCTCAGAACTACAAAGGTCTCTGAGCAACAGTCAGCAACCACAAAAGAGGGAATGGGTGATAATGTGTCAGCCTACAATGCAAAAGAAACCTACATGCAAAGGAAAAGGAAAACAAACTACTTCCTGATCATATTAAATTACAGAAGAAGGAATATGAAATTTTTCATTCAAAAGCTGCCTCTCCTCCAACTGGCAGACACATTAGGTATGTCTGCCTTTCCCAAAAAAACTAATGCACCCTGTCTTCACAATTAGACAGATTACATAGGAGACATTAAAAAATTTGGCTCTCAACAGATCCATAGTCCAACTACTGAATCATTTATTCCACCGTGAGGGCACGTGAACTTCAAAGAAAAAGGAGGAAAAAAAAACCAGAAAAAAAAAATATCAAGCTTCTGCAGCATAGACAGTTTTATGCTGACTATAGCCATATATAGTAGTTTTCTAATTTAAATTTTTATCTCAGTCAAATGAAAACACACACACAAATAAAAACAACTAAAATAAATTATGCATGGAAAAATTAAGATTCAAAGCTTAAAATGAGCCTCTACTCACTAAGGACAATGCTGAGTTGCAATCATTCTTCTCTTGATTCGTAGACAAAGACTACACTACATTAATAAAACATTAATGGCATGCACATGTTAAAACCACAGAATCACACAATTCAAACTAATTAAATTCAAAGCTACAAGGACATATAGCTCATCTAGGAACAAATAATTATTTTAGAGTTATATATTAGAGCAAAACCAGACAAATGGTATAGAGCAGAGAGACTATATCAAGTTGCTGTTTGTGAGTAGCGGACAGAAGAGAGGTGGACATATTTATTGTTCCTTAAGCAGGACACCAGCTTCACTTCAAGACCCACACAAAGACTATTTCTATCATCAGGTAATGAGATAAATGCAAATTAAGAAACACATTCTGCTTCTCTCAAGCAAAATCAAGATGTCTGTGACTATCCAAAGATAAAAGAATGCTCCTTGTCCTAAGCAAGGAAGCTCACAAAGAGGGGCTACTGGGGTGAGAGATCTGCAGGTTTTGCCAGGAGGAGCCAAGATTATGGAGTCTGCTGAGCCCGAACATCCACCCTTGCACTGTCACTTGGACCTTCTGCCTTCTCCTCTCTTTATGACTACAGTACCCCATGCACAGGACTCTGCAAGAGTCTCTGGGTATTAAGCCCTATAAATGCTTATTTGTTCCTATTTAATGGAATGCACTCTTTTTTTATTGTTACATTACAAAGGAAATAACAGTTCCTTTAGAAAAAAAACCAAATGTCTGACCCTACCTGCTTCCTCTTCAAATAAGAAGATACATAGTAATGTTCCAAGCTTCTGAGGCTATGCAGAAAGCCACAGGAAACAAAAACAAGCCTCTCAGTTCTAAAAAGAAACTTTATATTCCTGAGAATTTGACTGAGGAAGGACACATAATGGTCTAAGTCAGCCTACAAAAAGTAAGTAGCAGATAATTTTGTTTCCCCCCAGACTGCAAACCACTTCACCATACACTGGGACTTTAAGTGTTCATTCCTCAATTATCAGACCAACTTCCTCCTCTGAGTTGTACCATCTGAAGACCTTTGGAGATAATGTGGAGATATTACACTTTTGCAAAGATGGCTATGCATATACTCCACTCTTCATGATGAATGATGCCTCAGGCTTAACAGACACAAATCTAATACAGTAGATTTTAATTAACCAGTGCATCTAAATAGCATTTCACATTACCAGATACAGAAGAACACAAAAGACTAATAATAGCACCGATACTGGTCAGTTTTTGTTCAGTCCTTCCAGTAAAGCAAAGTAAACTGGAAAGAGAGATATTTGTTTTCCAAATTACTTGGATTGTTTAATTCATATCTGAACTTTTCATCCTCACTGGAAGAAAAAAAAATACTCCAAGAATATCTGAGGTCAATGGAAAATCAATAGTGACAGCTACCTAGATACAATGCCACTTCTTAAAGATTTTTTTTTCTAGCATAACTCAATAGCAAAAGGCTAAATGGAGAAAAACCATTACAAAGATTATTTTTGTTTACTGTTTTTAGAGATGACATCTAAAGTATGAGCCTCTCTGATACATTCCCCAAAGCTCTGGTAAAGAACCATGCACTATTCTTTAGCTAAAAGAAGATATCTAAACAGTAGCTTCATGTTACCTGGCACACTTGTAAGTATAATGAGTTAAAGACAGCTGAATCTTTCTCTGTCCATACAGGAGAGGTGTTTTAGTCCAATAGAAGTGATGGAAAATTTCACTGCCTAAACAGAATAGTTTCTTTGATCAAGTCCAAAATACCCAGCTGTGGTGCTGTTGACTGTGACTAACTGAATTTGGCACAGCCTTAATAATCCTTCAGAGAAGAGAATTCTATTTGCTATATGCAAATACATCATCAGTTCAAATATTTGCAGGTATCAAGTGATGATATTTGAAACAAATAATCCCCCTAGCATTTCCTACACTCTATTCTTAAAGTTGTCAGAAAACAACTTTGTTGTACTAACTAATTAATGTTCATTCGGTGTAGAGATCAAAGTAGTTACCATATACAAATATCCCAACAATAACAGAACAGCACTCACAGTTATTTACAACAAATTTCAACAGTATCACCTACACAAACCGAAGGACTGCCTTTCCATTCCTACCTCCAAAGGTAGTGCCACACACTTCAAATAAAGCCCACTCTGATATGTGAACCAAAGTGTATGGAGTTAAAGTATGATCAATTTACTCCAACAGCAAGTGTAGTTACAGACTACAGAGGCTCAGGAATTAACTTCCTAATACCTGCATGATCCTTGCCTCTTCAACCCAGACTCCACTGTACCAGCGCAGGATAAATCTGGGAACTCAACCACCAGTAATATTGAACAGCCTAATAGCCTAATACCTGGTATAAAACACCCTCACTGCCACTATGATCACTGCACAGACTTTCCACCTCCTAGAAAATTTCTTTGTCCTCATGCCCCAAACCACAGAGAGCAAGAGCATAAAATTGTTTATTTGGTATTACAAGAACACAGGAAACATTTATGGGGTAAAACATGAAGCAACCTACAGATAAGAGTCCAGAGAGAAAACACTATTAACTTTACCCCCATACTCACTTTGGAAAACCCATCCAAAATGTGTTAAACTTATTAATACATGGCAGAAATTTAAAGAAGGCATGTGCAACACATGGCTGTGTCTTCATTAATTCCAGAAAACCATTTGGTACATTACCATTTTGTATGATCACTATGCAATACAAATTTATGCACAAACAAGTAGAGACACAAGCACACTTCTGTCAAGTCTGCCTGAGCACACGGCACTGCATTCAAGCCAACTTCACATCAATTGAAAAAGTACAAACAATATCTGTTTAGGTATTGTCAGAGTCACAGAGAGATGAGCAATATCTGATGGAGCAGAAAACCTGGGGATGAAAAGTTATATTTACATGAGACATTTGCATAGCATGGTCATGGGTTTTGATCAGCTTACAAGTGCCCTGAAGATGTACCATTTAATCAACAACCTAAACCAAGCCAGTAAATCAGTGTCTGTTGGGTGAAGAGTACACAACATCCTCCTTCCTCTATATTGCTCTGTTCCCATCAGAGACATAAATGCTGTCAGTCTTCTCTCTAACTCTGCAGGGAATCTTGAAGCATGTGTTCATGTAAGCAGTTAAAACATATCTACAGTAGAAGGGAGATGGGGAAAAAAAAACCAAAAAACTTCCATATTAAATACAATTTCATACACACATTGGATAATATAAATCAGAAAAGCCAAGTTAGGATAGACATGGCTGCTTAGATTGCTTAAATGAGACAATATGTATTATCTCATCTGGCAGTTTAGCATGACTGAAATGAAACATAATTCACAGTTGATATCAAATGGCAGGAGACAAATGTTCATGGTAATCTTTGTATTTTATTAAGAAAGTTCTTCTGTCTTAAATTACATGAAAAATGGATTGGAGACTTTTGGTCTATAAAGTACAAGCATTGTAGATGTTACCCTGAGCTGTTAACTCAGGGAAAAATGTGTCTTGAGTTTTTAAAATTTAAGAGGACAAATCTAAAATTATGCCAGGTCAAATATTCTACCCAGTACCTTTGTGTCCAAGAGTAGCCAGAAGCAGATGTCTGGGGAAGAGCATGAGAATAGTGTAATCATTTAGTCATACTTTCCCCAAATACGTTTGTCTCCAATCATTTGCAGCTCAGGGACTCTCAAAGCCAGAGGTCATACTTACATATTTAATAATCCCTTACAGTCTCTTTTCTTCCAATAATTTTGTCCAGTTTCACTTCAAATTGGTAGATATTTTCAGTATCCTCAACATCCTGTGGAGTTACACAACTTAATATATGTGCATGACAAAATTCCTCTTTTTGCTATTCCAAACCCAACACCTGTTAAGTTTCATTTTATGCTCATTAGTTCTTGTACTGGGAGAGAGAATGAGCAACTTATTCCTAAGCCACTCACCACAACATTCATGTTTTTATAAAAGTATCACATCCCAGCTGTCTCTTCTCACCAATTTAACCACTGAAGAGAGTGACAGCACTGAAAAGAAGATCCTCATCATGTCAGTAAGTATGAAGATAATCCCATTCTGCTTTATTCTACATCATTAGAGCCTCATATTCTTAACTGGGCAAACAAAATAGATGTGAAGTAATGAAAGGTAACCCAAAGAAAAGCAACAAAAAATAGCAGGTGTACAAAACCAGCACCTATGAGGTGAAAAAAACAGACTATTACAGTTAAAAAAACCACAATATACAAAAAATAATTACTTGATTTGTCCTAGACAGCTGTAGGATGAGCAACGGCAGTATTAAATTACTACAGGAAAGGAATGAATTGGCTAACAAACAAAGAAAATTTTAAGATGTCATGACAATGTAAGGGAGACCACTGAGTTCCTTAGAACAAGTCACAGATGACAGATACAGATGATCCTAGCCTGAGGCAGAAGAATGGAGTAGATGATGTCATAAGATCTCTTCTAGTCCTATCTTTGTATGACCTTCTTGGGATGTAAAGCAGAATCTCTTCCTCTCAGTGATTTAACAACAAATTTAAAAAAGGGGTAGGAAGTTGTTTAAAGGGAGCTACAGGGTTGATTGGCCCAGAAAAAAAAGAAGCTACAACCTGCTCACAAATAACTTACTTACTAAGACCCTTTACTTGCCCAACTCCAAGGAGTCTGTGTAAAGAATAATGGACCACCAGCCAAGAGCTGGACATATTGTACTGAAAATGTGGACTTCTATTCTCTGACCTTGCCTGGACATTCTTTAAAACTGGTTGGGAAGCAGAGGCATACTGTGCAGAGTACACTGCACATGAGTATGCACTGTTTATCTACTGTTATCTACTGTGCAATGCTTGCAATGAACAACAGAAAGAAATGGTAAGCTGTTGATACAGTCTGGTCAAGCACAAAAAAATCAGAATATTCCTAAAGCTCTGTTTTAGACAGAACTTTCACTCTTTCACATTAACACATACCATTCTTGCAGTAACCAAGCTCAAGAAAGGCTGAATATTTCTGTACTTTAAGTTTGGCTATGATAAAAGGCAAGCTCTAATTCAAGCTGTCAGGGCTGTCAAGGAATGTGCTCTGGGCCACTTAGATGTAAAGATGTAAAGACTCGTTGAAGGTAGTTGCGCAGATTTTATGCAGTCATGATCATGACTAATGATTGAATAAACATGTATATGCAACACAAACCTCATCTGCATTTCTGCAAACTGGATACCTCTGCTAAATCATTTACCATGTCAGCAGGGCAGTCAGCTAGGCAGTCCATGAGGCCATCCAGCTGTCATGTACTATGTCTATTAGTACCTTTAAAAGTCCTAAAACAGATAAAAGTGAGACCCTTGCTAACTCCTTAAAGGTAAACCAGAGAAAAAATAGCCAGAGAAAAATGAATGCACAGAGACAGAGACAGAGTGAAGAGATGTTAAGAAGGCATGAAATGTTTACTATTACGTTGAATTTTTCCCACCACTTATGTTGAATTTGAAACAATTTTTTTAAGAGCACAGAAACATATCCACAAACACAACTGAATAAAAAAATTAAAATACAGGCTATTTCCAACACGCAAAATAAAAGAATACATTGTCATATTTAAACTAGAACTTACATTTAAAATTTTATGTAAACTTTAAATTACTCAGACCTGCCTATGCAGAATGACATTCAGGTTTTATCAGGTGGCTAGGCTATTCTGAAATAGAGTTACAACTGCCAAATCTGGCATGATGACCATGTATACCTATGGCCTTATTTTCTGAAAAAAGTTTCATAGAAGGCTACAAAAACTAGAGTATTTGCACAAGATATTCTCGAATATCTGTAGTTCAAGCATAATTCAGTATGTATCAGTACTAAAAAGTTGCGCAGAAAGATGCTGCCATTCTTTGCACACAAAGACCTCTGTTGAGATATTCTGTAAAAACATTGTTTTAGTTGCCACAACTGTCACTCACTCTCTTTCATGGGGATGGGGAAGAGATTCATAAGAGGGAAAATGATAAAACTCATGACACTATAATAGGTTAAGAAAAAGCTATGCACATAAGCAAAGCAAAACAGCTTCAACCACTTCAACAACAGCTTCAACCAACAAATTCAACCAATGCTTCACATGGGCAGGCCAGTGCTCATCCATCACCAGTACAGCAGGGCTCTGCCACAGGTAACAGTGACCTGGGAAGACAAACTTCATCACTGCAACCCCCTTCACCTTCTCCTTCCCCCAGCTTTATTGATGAATACAATACTACTTGGTGTGAAGCATCCCTGGGGTCAGCTGTGGTCAGCTATCCTGGCTGCATCTCCTTCCAACTTCTTGTTCACCCCAGTCTACTTGCTTCAGAGCATGAGAAGTCCTTGACTTATTGTGACTACAGCTCAGCAACAACAAAAACATCACTGTGGTATCAACATTATGCTCATACTAAATGCAAAACATAGGACTGTATCAGCAATTATGAAGGAAAATAACTCTAACTCAGCTGAAACCAGAACACCAGTAAACTTCTAGTATCTGACAGAATATGTACTCTCATCTGCAACACCTTCTCTTCTACAGGTACTTTAACTGTAGGAACAGTAACTTATATTTACAACAATAACAGTAACAATATTTACAACACTATATATATATGAAATTTATTAAACATAAAATAAAAATCATCATTCCTTTATCTGGAAGTATTTTTGGCACAACCTTCCCTCCACAGACTTACTATTTGCAGACGATGTATCAAAGTAATACTCACACACTAAGAGACAAAACAAGAGTACATAACTATTAAAGACAAATGTATCTATCAATATATAATACTGGTGTATTATCACCACCACACACTTTAGCGATGACATCAGGTTTATACAAAAGAAAGTTCAATGAAAAGTCTGAAAAACCTGTTTACAATGATCCCAGACACAAGCCTTGGAAGCTGCAATTCACTGACCTATGTAAACTGATTTGGCTTTCAGATAATCTCCCAGTGAATACTATTGCAAAATCTATAAACACAGATGGCACCAACTGGCACCCTATCTGCAATCTCAGCAGAAGATCAAATAAATACAGAGACTGAATTTATCCGCCCACATCACAGGTGATTCTTTCCAAACAGGTTTAAAGGATTATCATTGAAAGCTGATTCTGTCACAGCTAGCCAAAGTCTTAACCACCCTGAGAAGTTACACCGCTCAAATGAAACAGATTTAAAAACTGAATAGCTTTTAATAAAGTAATGCAACATTAAGTTCAGATCAGCTCTGGTTATAATAGCTACAATTACCATTTTGACTATTTCTATTTGCAGTTAACTCACAGGATTTTCTCCTAAAGCACCCTTACAGAAAAACCTACTTAGGATCAAGAGGAATGAAAAGGCTGATGAGCTACAGCCAAACTTTAAGGTAAGTATCAGTTGCACTATTATTTTATCTACAAAACTTACTCCTATTAATCTGAAATGAAATTACAGCATCAATACTTATTGATGAATTTTCATAAATTATGTACAAGAAGGTGTATAATGCATACAGTCTGTAAGCATGAATATCACTTAGTCAACTCTGAAGCTACTACTGTGTAGTAGACATAATCATCAGTAAGATTTAAGATACCACATCAGTCCAAGAACATCTTCACCATCTTTAAGATGACAGTATTAAGACAAAGAAATCTGAAACAGAACAGTGACACCAATGACAAATGAGACTGTACAGCTACTTCAGCAATATTGGTTAATTGATTGTTTCTCAGCACTATTAAAGGTGAAAAAAAATCAGCTAAAATAAGCCTTCCTTGTCTGGGTTCATTTATTATTAGCATCATTAGTACTCTCACTGGCTGCAAAACAAAATTATGCTTTCTTTGAGCCTTTTTTTGCTCTTTTTATAGTATTTCATTCTCATGGTTTATCATTTAGTTCTTGTGTTTTCACCATGAGCTCCAGAGAAACCCTTAAAGAAACCCCAACCAACAACATCAAACCCAAAATACCTAAGAAATATTTCAGGAAACAAATTGCTGCAGCATTCTTCTCATGTATCAATGTCATAAATATTCTGGATTCTACTCTGAAGAGACCATATCTAATTTAACTATAGAGCTCCAAGCTGAAAAAGGCACTATGATTATGAGAACCAGAAGACAAGGAGAACTGAAGAAATTAATCTTTAGTAACAGAAAATGCCTTTTTTGGTATTTGTTTGTTTTTTTTAAAAAATACATTAGTGAATCAAAACCTGGAACCTATTGATTATGTGAACAGCACAATGGTTTCTAAATATATTTTGCTGTGACTTATTTATACGCAGTCATGGATACTCTAACTGTCCAACTGCTATATATATTGTCACAGAATTTCAGATACATACCCAATCTGTTCACATAGATTGGGTACATTGGCAGTCAGCTGTCTGTCATTGCAGCAAATTTATAATTTAATTACTTTTCCACTGTGCATTTAGTTTTCTTCAGGATTATCTTCCACAAAAATGTCTTTTGGGAAAATACTTCTAGGAAAATTTATTACTCTCTGATTAACTGATGTTGAAATACTTATCCATGGTTAATTTCTCACCTGTTAGAGTTGTAAGGAGAAACAAAGGCAAATTAAAAAGAAATTAGGACCTCAAGTCTGCTTTTTTTTTTTTTTCCCCAAAACACATAATCCTCTATCAGCAGTATAACATGAATATATCTCTTAACTTACAAGACAGTAAAACAGTACTTGTTTAGACATCTTTCACTGCATCTGGCCTCATCACTTGAGGAACTTTAAAAGGGAAGGGATAACAACACAATTTTTTAAATCTGGGCTTTACAAATGCCGTACTTTCAGCTTTACTCCAATTCATCCTGTCCATACTACTATATGTAGGACAGTGATTTTGGAAGAATACATCCTGTTAATTCCACTTTCCCAGGGCAGATTTTAGGTACCACAACTCAGGAGAATTCTGTCAATTTTCAAAGAAACTGGAAAGCCATAAGGGAGAAATAATCTAAGCAAAAGTCTTTGGTATTACTTTAACAGACTTGTCAACTACAATCACATCAGTAATTGTCTTTGCATCAAAAAAGGACTCTGAGATCAGTAACACCTTCCAGCTGCTGGCCACCTCTACCCTTCCTCCCAAATGAGTTCAAATGCTGACAACCCAAAATGATTTATCTTGTAAGCAGAGGGCAGAGGGAGAGGAACCCTTGAAAGGGAAGGGAGGCACAGGAAACAATGAAAGCAGGACAAAGGAAGAAACAGAAAGCCGTTGTTCACAGGGAAGGAATGGGGACATAAAACAGTTTCTCCTATTACCACCAGCAGTTAGAAGCTGAGCACTACCCTCCACCAAACAGGATATATGGTGTGAAGGGTCAGCCAACAAGAGGAGCTGTATGTGCTTGTGCCTGGGCATGAACACACACGTGTGTAGGAGGTGAGGACAGTTAGGGACAGCGGAGCAGCCATCCTCACCCTCCCACTGCAAGCTTTAACAAACAGCTCTGAGGCAAACTGCAGTGTCAGCAGGGGGCTAACCCTATTTGGAGAGACTCTTTCCTTTTTGTCTTGTAACAAGTGGGGTTAAGATCCTGAGGGAAAAATTCCTAGCAACTGGATTTTTAACCTGTAGTAGATAACCAGAAATCTTATATTAGCTGGGAGCTGCCATCCTGTGTTCAACATGTCCCCTTGTTGCAACTGGCACTTCTCTTTTACTGGGGAGCCCTCCAATGGGTACTCAATGTCTAACAAAGTAGAATCTTCTGGGAACACAAATTTTGATGAATAATAATTCCATTCCCCAAAACACTCAGGAAAATAATGAATTCTCCAGATTTTCATGTAATTATTATTGAAACAGCAATGTCTACACCATATGCAAAATAAAACCAGGTTTCTTGCTTGGTTGCCAACTATACAGTCACCTGCAGCTCAGTCTGGTTCTTCTGATGCAATAACATGTAGCAGTTAGTAAGTCATTGTCCTCCTGTATTACAGAACACCACAAACAATCTTCACAGCTACAAGCTAAAACATGAAAAAGGATCATGGCAATTACTGGCTTCCTTTCAGTCTTTGCCAGCAGTACTTCTGATCCTAACTTACCAGCCCAGCACAACCAAGAGTGTCTTAGAAGATGTGGTGGAACTATGCTCCAGTAACTGTAACATTCTTACACAGCAATGCTGCATCCACTCCCAGAGATTTACAGTCGTAAAAAAAAATTATACACTACTATTACTACTTGCCTGACATGTGGGTACATCATCATGCAAACATTTCCCAGAATGCTTAATAAAAACAGATGATTAACTAAAAAAAAAAGATAAAGTGGGCAATTTCCTACATACTGATTAAACTCACTCCATGACTCAGAGTGAGAAATCCTGCAAAAAAAGCAGTAATGTGATTAAAGCTGGAATGGCTGCAACTAGCATATGGAGCAATGGTCCCAGGAAACTATGTCTGAGATAAAACCCTCTCATAACAACTGCCTTAACAGTCTGCCTATACCCTGACGTAGCAACACCTAAACATGGATGAAATGCTAAAGAAGGTCCCAGGGATTAATTTGGATTATATTTTTGTAATATGTTTTACTAGGAATAATAAAATGGAATGTCACTACCATTTCCCAATTAGCCACTCTTTCTGCACAGCATAAATTTAGGTCTCTTTGAATTACTGCAAGACCATAATGTTTCTGTGACCAAAGCAAACCCATGAAAACAACAGGCCCTCTTGCAGGTATGAGCTTGAGCAGTCAGAATCCACTGCAGGACTGGGACCAAGCAGACATCTTCACTAAGGGATCTGTATGGTGTGTAAAAATGTTTCCTAAGAAAGTCAAACCTTGTTATTAACATATATACTTATTTTCTCTGGATGAGGCCAGCTGGAGCTTTGTAATTGTGTTCATTTATTGCTATTATTCCATTACAATGCACATGCAGCGTCTCGTCTGCTTAGTTCTGGTTTGGTGTACACTTACGGTGGTGCAACGTTGCTGCTCTGCCACCAGGTACCAGGAGCGTGTGCACTTGTCTGGACACGGCACTGCCAACCCATGCTGTTTTACTTGATGTTGCTCCAGCGCACCCACAACTTCTGAATTATGGGATGCAATCGCACCGGTGTGTTACCGAGAGCCTTTAAGTGACAACTATCAAAATATGTGCACCGGTAACCTGTGCCACCTACTTCCCGCACTTCCCTGAAGTGCCCTAAAAACCAAAATACACACAGACACACAAATAAACACACGCATCCCTCCCTCAAAAAGTGGTCCCAGAAACACGACGGCCACGAGAAACCTGTCAGCGGTGTGAAGGCACTCAGGTGAGCTTTGAATCCTCGCTACGCGAGGCAGCTCGCGGAGACCGGAGAAGCTCCCGCGCCGCCGAGGAGAGGCTGCAGGTGCCTCGGCCAGGGGTAGCCCGACTCCCGCTGCCCGTCCCGCAGGAAGCCGAGCGGGGTCCCCCGGCGGGCGGTGTCCCCCGGGCCCGCCCCGCGCCGGAGGGCGCGGAGAGGGAGCGCGGCCNCCCTGCCGTGCCCCGTCCTGCCGCAGCTATTCCCCGGCCTGTCCCTAAAGCTACAGCCCTGGCCCGGGAGGAGCAACAGCCCGACCGCCGCTCGGTCAATGAATGGAAGCGCAGCCTGCGGTCCCCGTTCTCCCAACCCCGCACAACTTCAGCGGTGCCTCTGCCTCACCTCTGCCGGGCAGAGGTGGGGACTCCGCTCTCGCCGCCGCCTCCGGCCCGCG
>VWZN01017119.1:38676-49572 GCA_013396955.1 Regulus satrapa
TCCTCTCCTCTCCTCTCCTGTCTCCTTTTTTTAAGCCAGCTGGGAACTTTCTCACAGAAGCCAACTTTATTCTCACTATCAAAACCTCGTCACATGAGAGCAGTGCAGGGGGAAAAAATACAATATAATAGAATATAAAATCTAGAGTTACAATGACAAGACAAATTCTATTTCACTGTGGTGTTACTCAACACAGTAATGACCTATTTTGGCAAAATGTTCAGACACCCCACAGACTAGCTGTGTTCTCCAAGCTTGAGTCACTGTAAAGGAATTATTAGAACAGCTAGAAAACTAGTTAGAGATAAAGGATAAAGATAGGATAATTAGTCTATCTTCAGCATCTATTTTAATACATTCCATTTTCACAATGAATAATCTTGTGAAATATTCTCACTATAATAGAGTCCACATTTTAAAAAACAGATTCTTAAAAGCCAGACCACTTGGAACTCCTGATCTAACCAGAAGAAAATAGCTGAGGAATCATAGTATTATGCTTTGAAAAATAAAAAATACAGACTAAACCAGGATGAAAAAAAAAACCAAAAAACCCAAAGTAATTGAAAATGACTTATCAAGTGAGGGGAGAAGACAAAGAAATTCAATTTTGGAAGGCTGTTATTACTAAAACATGAATAAAACCTCATATTTTTTCTATACTAATTTTTTAATCCCCTTATTATTCATATTCTGCCATAGCTATATTTGTTTGAGTAGTAAAGTTTGTTTTTCAGAGGATTATTTCTTACTGTAGACTTTGAATGTCTATCCTTAAGAAAAGCATCTTTTTTACTATGCAGTCAAAACCAAATGCAATTTTTATTCTTCTGTATTGTCTAGTTTCTGATTCTTTGCACTTTAGACTTTTTAACATTAGTTGTAACAATCCATAACATTTAAAATGTGAAATGTTAGCAAAAATTTTCATGCAGCATCTGTTTTAGAATCACTGATTGAAGAGGTGAATTGTAGGTAGTGGACGAGCAAATCTTTTAGGTAAACATACTGCAAGAATCTGTGAGAATTACAAAATAAAGTTCATCAAAAACTGAAAGTACAAAATCCATTAGAAAATGATTCTCCAACTCCTAAGTCTCCAAATAAAAATGCATCAGGACTTAACCTTTAACTGGTCTGAATTGGAAAGAATTATGAGGACAAGCAGTCAAATTTATTAATATTATGCTATTATGATAATTCATTTATAATATTTCAAAGTATTTCACTTTATTTTATTATTCACTTTGTATAATTTATTTTGCGATCACTTATAAGACAGATATAAGCATATGATATATTGGACAGCTCAATTATACAAAAATTCCATTCACCTTTTAAAATGCTGCCTGAAAAATCATAATTACAACAAAAAAAACCTGTTAGCATCTGTCAGGTGTCTAATATGAATATACAATCATGACTTGCAGAAGTTAGAAATTCTGACACATTATTATAAAAAGAATAAAAGTCTTCAGAGTAAACTTTCTCTAGAATCTTGCCTGGCTCTTTGTGGTATTCAAACCTTTAGATTCTCTGCAAAGTAATCTGAAGAAATAAAGAAGTCTAAATTTTTTAGATATTAGAGAATTTTTCCTCTTCATTTTTCTTAAGGTAGTGTACTTGGTAGTGACCCTGGCTGGATATCAGGTACCCACCAAAGCCTCTCTNGTTATGGTGAGATCATCACATGCTGCTCTTTCTGCTGGCCAGAGAGAGGAGTCCTCCTCCTGCTCCACGGTGGAGTGCCTACCAAGGGAGACAGTTCTCCATGAGCTTCTCCAGTTTGAGTCCACCACATGGGCAACCGTTCTCCGCAAATTGCTGCAATGTAGGTGACTCTTCCACAGCACGCTGTCCTTCAAAGACAGGCTGCTCCAGTGTAGGCCCCCCCACAGAATTACAACTCCTGCCAGGGAAAATGCTCCAATGTGGGCTCCTCTCTTCTCGGGTCTGCAAGTCCTTTCTAGCAGCATACTCCAGCATAGGTTTCCCACAGGGTCACAGCCTCCTCTCAGGCTCTGAGTAGCATGGATGTTCTCTAAGGGCTGCAGGTGGATCTCTGCATCCCAGTGACCCTTCATGGGCTGCAGGGGCACAGCTGCTTCACCATGTGCTGCACCACAGGNAGAGATAGTGTAGAAGTGACTCTGTAGAAGTCACTTCCTTCTACAAGTGGACAGGGGAGAGAAAATATAATAAAAGATTCAGAGGTTCAAGATTAGTAAAGACAGATCACTCACCAAAAACTGTTATGAGCAAAACCAATGCAAATTTGGGATATTAATTCAATTTATTACAAATAAAATTAGAACTCAATAATGAGAAGTACAATAAATTTTNTCCTTTCTAGCAGCATACTCCAGCATAGGTTTCCCACAGGGTCACAGCCTCCTCTCAGGCTCTGAGTAGCATGGATGTTCTCTAAGGGCTGCAGGTGGATCTCTGCATCCCAGTGACCCTTCATGGGCTGCAGGGGCACAGCTGCTTCACCATGTGCTGCACCACAGGCTGCAGGGGAGCCTCAGCTCTGGCATCTGGAGCACCTACTGCCCCTCCTTCTGTACTGACCTTGATGTCTACAGAGCTGTTCCTCCTGCATATTCTCACTCTGCTCTTCTCTGGCCACAATAACAGCCATGGGACAACTTATTTTAATTTCTTCTTAATATGTTATCACAAAGAGATTACCATCATTCATGCAGCCTTGGTGCAGCCTTGGCAAGCAGTGGATACATGGACAAGAGAACAAGTGGACAAGAGGGAAACTTCTGACATCTTCTCTCAGAAGCCATCCCTGTACCCCCACCTCTACCAAAACCTGGCACACAAACCCAGTACACTTAGTAAAAACTAAACTAGATATGTTTAATTAAACAAACTTGTAGCAAAAAGCAAAGTGACAAAAGGTGGAAAGAGCCTAAGAGAAGGTGGTCCTGTGAAAGTGAAAAGCATGGTCTTAGTTTTTGTCTTTGGTGGGGGTTTTTTTGTTTGTTTGTTTGTTTTTTTGTTTGTTTTTTTGTTTGTTTTTCTTGGTTTTTTTTATAGCCTAAAATTAAACTTAAAAGAAAACCCAAACAAACAAAACAAAGATAATTCTATGTGCTGTGTCTCGTTCTGCCTAGGATGAAGGGTTTGTGGTTTTTTTAAAAAGTTTATTACTTAATTATGCAAATAATAAAATTCACAATGCTATAGTAGCTGTATCTGTCATCTAACCATAGTTTTTTTCTAGTTAATAAAGCCTAGATATTTAAGACTATTAGGCACTACTGTCCATAAAAAATAATGAGAATTATTTATTATGCACATTAGGCCCTGAGATAATGAATAAAAGACAAATTAGACTTTCTGCAAATGAAACATATTCCTACTTCAATTTTATAAAAAATATTCTCTCTAATTGTTTTTTCTATGTAGGGTTTAATATATAATCCATTATTAAGTCAGATCACTGTAAATTTTTGAGGTGAAATAAGCACGTGATTCAATATGTTCAAGACAACAGAAAAAAATTTTAAAAGGTTAATTTCAAAATAAATCATAGTGTAATCCCTGTGTGAGTAAAATTCAGCTCTAGAACACTGAGTGTCTATATACTGAATACAAATTAACTCACAGTAACTCTGTTGGAGAACATATGGAACATTCAAAGAAATTAAGATCATGTTAATTTAATTGTATCAAGAGAGATTTCCATAACCAAGCCGTTCAAGCTTTTATTTCCTAATTTCTCTGAAACATACAATCTCTGATATTTACTGGAGAGTTGCCTCTTTTTCCACATATTATATTGAGATATATTAGGGGATCTATGAGCCATGAATGACACAATTAAATCAGCCAGCTCATTATAGTGATCTGCTTATTAGAAAGAAATCAACTCTGTGACCAAGTAAAACTGAAGTGGCAATACTAGGAAAAGTCATAAAAAACATAGAATAAGAATTTGAATATATCCTTGGAGTCTGCTGACTAGTAACTATATCATAAGAAGCATAATTACAAATAAACTTTATTATTTGTTAAAATATGTGAATAGATTGATCATTTATCACTGTCCCTTTCCTGTTTCGTGAATGAGGACATAAAGAACAGAAGCTGAAGCTGTGAAAGTGGGTGATATCTTACAGATACCTGACATGTATGTATATAGAAGAGATGCTCTCAGAGATGCAAGAGAGCATTAGAACAAACAAGAGTAAGATGAAGTGTATGATGAATTACACATGGGAAACTCCTTCAGAAATAGCCTTGTACTCTGAGCCTTATTTGCATAGGCTGAATTTGGCTTCCAGGTGGCTAAAGGGTAAGCACAAGACTCTGTACCTTTGCCTAATATTACCACGTAGAGGATTAGTTTGAAGACATATGTATGTATACGCCTGTAGCTAGTAACTTCAAAATAAATACTTTTGAAAACTTCTTGCCAGCCAACCACTAACAAGAAGTCATAATTCTTTTAAATTAGGAGAGGAAACCCAAAATCTGTTCCATTATTATATTAATTTTCACTTCCATAACCACAGAAAAATATCTCTTCCTAAGTATTTACTATCTGAGGATTGGTTTTACTTCCTCTTCCATTTCTCCTTCTCCTTTCACTCCAATCCTTCTTACTTCTATTGGGTTTCATTCACATATACCACTGGAACTGGATACACATAGCCTATGCCTTATCAGTTCAAAAAGTTATACTGAATTTTTCACTTTTATTATTAATATTAAGTGAATAATTTTTTAAAGTAAGATTTAAGTCTGAGCACCAAACAATTGCGTGAGGAACAGTGAAGGGAGCAAAAGATTTTTTTTTGTTTATACAACCACCTGATGAAATTATGTCAATTGAGGAATGCAGATACTGTGGAAGTATGAATTGTTCATCTCACTCAAATAGTGGGTCACCACATGAAACATGAAATGTATTACTGATGCAGCCAGTTTTGCTTATGTAGTATAAATTAATGCATCTATAATAATTTATAATAAATATGCAATCATGCACCAAACTCTTTCTCATGACCAATGAAATATATTGCAATCTTTGATGACAATTCCAGTGTCATCTCTTGTACCACATGTAACAAAAAGTAATATTGGGGTTGTTTTTTTGTTGTTTTTTTTTTTTTTCTTAAAACAATGACATTTGTACAATTCTTTTTGTATGAAATGTGTTTTCATATAAAAAAAGCACCTTGTTTCTTGGTTAAAATTATTTGGTTTTAACATGTAGTGGTAAATATATAAAAATACTAATTAAAAATACTTAAATTGAGTATTTTTTCAAATTATCTTTTCAGCTAATTGACAAATTTGTTAATTTTAGAGAAACATATTACAGATTTTATTACCTGTGGGTTCCAAAGAATATAAGGTATTCTTGATTCTGTTTACCTCTAGAATTTCAATACACAAATATGTATAATTTGTGTGTTGTTTTGAATTTGGAATTTAGTGGCAAGTCTCAAAAGTATGGAAAAATGTCTCATGAAAAGAAAGACTGAACATTTATTTTGTATTTTATTTATTTACCACAGACTATTTTATAGTGACATTTTGTATGTTGTGTATTTCATCATTTTGAAGTCTGTGTGAGAGATACAACTTCTATGTGAAAATCTTCCCTGCACATTCTTCCTCCACTGAAAGCCTAAGTAAAAAAAAATCTTTAGTGTGTTTCTCCAGGTCAAGAAAACTGATCTTTATTGAATTCATTCTAGAATGGAAAGATAATGAAATTTGATGTCTGCTAAAAAGCTAAAAATCATGACATTGAAAGCAAAGGCTTAATAATTCAGTTGGTAAATATACTATTTATAAGATTTTATTTTGTTAATACACACCAAGGTTATTTCACTAGATATACTAAAGGGAAATTTCAATTATTATCTATAATTTGAAAGTTGAATTTTACTATGTTGTAATTTCAATTACATATTCAGAGAAAAGGTTAGTGCAATTTTTTTTCCCCAGTGCTATCAATCCAGATGCTTTCTGCTTCTTTAATCAAAATTATAAAAGTCAAGAGCTCACACCTTTATTGAAGCAGTTAATCAATTTTTTTTTTTTAAAAGAAACGTTTGAACTTGCTGCTTTTTTCTCATTTTGTTGGTTTATTAATTTCAGAAAGCACACAAAATGCAGGCATTCTACTGTCTCTGATTAACCTTCTTTTATTGAAAAAACCTCTCACACTTCGCACACTGAGCTAAAAGAAGTTCTGCAAAGAAGGTGGAACCATGTTCTTTCCAGTGGTGACCAGTGACAGGGCCTGATGCAATGGGCACAAACTGAAACATGAAATAATTTCCTAAACATCAGGAAAAGCTTTTTTATTGTGGTGGTGATTTAGCATAGGAACAGTGTGCCCCAAGAAGATGTGTGACTCCAATTTTTGGCAGCTTGCCCAAGGTGGCCATGCTTGAGTAGGGGTTTGAACCAGATGACTTCCCAGCCTTGACCATTCTGTGATTCTGCAAACTCACACACAATGGATGTAGATGCTTTATGAGTGCACTTTAACTCTGATGTTTTAGTTTCCAGAACTGGAGAGAACTTTGTATATTAAAAGGGGAAGGGAATGAGAAGCGGTAGCAGAAGGAGGAGGGGGAGGAGATAGAGGAAGAGAAGGGGGAGGGGAAAAACAAGGAGAAGGGAAAGGGGAAGGGGGATAGAAAGGCAGGGAAGGGAAAGCTAACATCATGTAGCAGAAGATATCTTATGCTTATGGCACTGAAAACTTGATCACAGAACAGATTTTGGGTTTTGTCTTAATTTTAAAGAAATGTAACCTCTCTGTATTTGTTGGCTGACAATCAGGTTTTAGAGGTATTAATCTCTATATATTTATATGTATTTTTCTATATATAGACATGTATATACATTCATATATATGCAGTATATACATGTACATATTCATTTACATATATAAATACTCTTAAGGAAAACCCTGACTGTTTTCTAAGATATTTGTAGAATTAAAACTCCCAAATTAAAAAAAAAAAAAAAAAAAAAAAAAAAAAATAAAAATCCTAATATTCCACAAATTACCTGCAAAATCCTAATATTGTTAGTACCTGAATCTGAGAGAACAAATTATGTATTCTCCCATCAATCAGACTCATTGGAAAACCCTTAGTCCAACTGTCATAACTTCACTTTGGAGTAGTTGAGTGCTCTGATGCTGCATTTATAGGATATTAAATAAATGTTCAGCAGAATTCTAAAGAGTGTAAATTATTTACTGTATTCAGATATAAGGATCTGGTACAAATATCATAGATCTTTCAAAGAACTAATTTGTTAGCTGTGTACAAGTTAGGATTTATTCATCTTTAAATCACTGATTTTTTTATTAGTTAAATTGAAAAAAATTTGCAAGTTTGCAGCCTGTATTTGCATTAAATCTTTGCTTTCAAACAATGAACTTAGGCAGTGAAGCAAATGAAAGAAACAATTTTGACAGTCGTCAGCCTATATTCTCCATAAATAGTTTAATGTTTGGGAGAATAACATCAATCCTGAAATATAGGATATTTCAAAAGAAGAAAGTGTGTTCTCCAGCATGGACAAGGGAAAAAGCTATTTCTTATAAAACTAGAACTTGCTGAGGCAAAAAAAGCAAGTGCAGGGGATGGTGGAAAGAAAGAAACAGAGGTGGAGCTGGATCTGCCGTTCATGCGCCATTCTCGTTTATCTTGATGTTGCAGATGACTTACAAGGAAGTAGTAATGAAAAGCACCCTCTCTGTCTCTACACTATATAGAGTACAAAATACTTGTTTCTTCAAACATCTAATAAAATTTAGTAAGAAGATATTGACAACATTTTAAGGATAATTGTAAAATTTTCAACTCTCTGAGTGTGAGATACACACTTGCACAAATTAGGCGAGAAAGATAAGCACTAATTGCCTCACTATTTTCAAGCATTTATGAAGTTCAGAACTCACACTCAAGACTGTTGGATTGCTATGTTTAAGGAATTAATTATTATTTCCCAGATATTATTATTATTTTCCTCTTCTCTTAGATGTCTAAAAGTAACAGAATCAAAATGCACATAAAAAGACCCCAAGGACTGAGCTGTTTGCTTTTGTTGTATTAAAAAAACCACTAAAAACCCCCAACAAATGTCCATATGCAAGAGGTAGAAACTTTCTTTCTTGCAAAAGGAATAATTCAATGCCGGTGTATTAAAAAGTGAATAAAAAAATTTAAACAAATAAAACAAATAAATGAGAAATAAATTAACAAGCAGTATTTATCATTTACCACATCATTTTATTACAATCATATGATTGTCTATTCTCCTGTATTTAATTACTACACTCTCATATGTATTATTTTGTTGCTTTTTTAAAAAAATTGTTTTATTTGAAAAAGATTATTGTATGCCACATATTTCTTAACAATCAGTGTGCAATTATCACTGAACCTCAGTGAACTGTCTAATGATAATATCAAGAAATATTTGTTTATCCATTCCAAGGAAGCAAACACTATTTAGTGATGACTCACATTTGTTAGCAGAGTTCCCATAGATAATGATGGGAAAACACTGAGCTCCTTTTTCCTTCAGAAGGGAGAATATGTTTTGTCATAGACCTATATCCAGGATTTATGATACTTCAGCAAAATGTCACACATTTAATTCTCATCATCATTGGCTGTCAATCTTTCTTCTAAGTTCCCTACCATTTAATAAGAAAATTACTACTGCAATGCTATTAAATGCTTACAACTATACAAGGCATTTTTTAATGGCTTCATTTTCTACACAATGGTGAATAGTATATTATAATTGCAAAAACAAAGCACATTTTTTGGCTGCTACATTTTAATATGTGTCATGGTCTTATGTAGTCAGCATTAAACAAGTCTTAATCAAATGTCATATACACTATATTAAATACAGCTGGAATAATAATGTTTCTAAAGGAGAATGATAAGCATAATTAGATGGCAAAATATGGGTGATTAGATTTCTCAAAAGAGTTAATTCTGTTGATTAATTCAAAACATACTTTTCTATAAAATCTTGCATTATGCCATTGTTGGAAGCTGCAGTTCTAAGATGATGAGAAACAGAAGCAAGCAAACCATGCATAACTGTTCAGTTTACAACAATGCAGATTAATTTCTGTTAATCTAAAAACCAATTTCCCTGAAAATTAAAAATATCAAAAAAGGCAAAGTAACAGTAACTATATTGTTTATATTTATTCCTAACAATAATATTATAATTTTGTAAGTTTTGAAATAAAAAAAATACTTTGCATATTTTTTGAGTGTAAAGTCATTTGCCCTTTTTTCTCATTGCTTCATGAAAAATAAGAGAAAGTAAATTCAGTAAACTACATGTAAAAAAAAAAAAAAAAATTATAAACCACAGAATCACAGAATGATTGAGATGGAACTGGACTTCATTGTTAGTATGGAGCCATCTGATTTAAGCAAGGCCACCTAAAAACAGTTTCCCATTCTCATCTTCAAAAAGCATTTGAATATCTCTAAGTTGAGAGACTCCATGACCTCTCTGAACAACCTTTTCCAGTGTTCAGACATCACCACAAAAAGTAAGAATGTTTTCTGATGTTCAAAGGGACCCTTTTATGTTTCAGTTTTGCCTCTTGAGGTGTCTCTGTTCGTTACTGAAAAGAGTCCAGTACCTTCTTTGCACCGTCCTTCAGGTGATTGTATAAATTGAAAAGATCTTTCTGGAGTTTTCTCCTCTCAAGTCCCAGCTTTTCCTCATAAGAGATGATTTGGTTCCTTCATCTTCTTAGCAGCCTTTTGCTGGACTCTTACGTCCACATCTTACACTTCCCACTCCAGTGATACCATGGCAGAGCCAGTCTCCAGCTGCTCACAACTCTGCTTTGCCTGGCCATGTGCCCCACCAAACCAAGCATGCCTGCAGACCTGTCTTGGTTTGGCCTCATCCTGTATCCAGTCCCTGAAAGGAACTTGATGCCAGGGCTAGACATGCTCTGGTGCTCTCTGGCTGCCCTCTTCCTGGCTGGATGGTGGAGTATGGGTCCAGCCTGCCAGTCCCTGCCATGACATTCTAAGGGGATATCCCCACCTCATGGAGTAACCATCCTGTGAGGATTTCTGCAGCTGTGCTTGAGAAGTTGAGTGCTCACAAATGAGGACATAATAAAGCCATCATTTGGTCACCTTGTGTGTGTACCTGAGGTACATTCTGTGGAATTCTTTCATTACTTAATACAAAGAATGACTTTTTTTCTCAGCATGAATGGAAGCGCTGTAGATGATATACTGCAGAACTTTTCTTAGCACTAAATGTAAAAAAGAGGTATTCCATAGTTTTGCTCTAAGGTGATGCCAAGCTGCCTGTTAACAACAGTTTATAAAGTAGCTACTACTTACTTGTCACATTTTAGAAGTTGGATTTAACACCAGGAAATTTTTCACAAAATGTGAAGTATTACCAGCTATAATGAATTTTAAAATAGCAGGATTTTGAATACATGAATTACAGTATAATAATACAGACAGACCCTAGAGTCATAAAAATCAATGCTTAGAGTTCATGGTCCCTATTTTTAATCGATGAATATGTATAACTTTGCTTAGATGGGTGTTTCTAATACAAACATATTAATATTCAGAAACATTGCATTAACCATAGGAAAAGGTAACTCTACAAACAAATGAACACATCTGTAGGTGGAGAAAAGATAGTGTGGTAAATGCAACATGGCACTGAATATATTCAGTACAATTTATACTTTATATAGACCAAAATGTACATAAGGGATTAGGCCTGTCTATGTATAAATTTGATCTACACAAACTCTCTCTCTCTCTCTCTCTCTCTCTCTCTCTCTCTGTATATATATATATATATATATATATATATATATATATA
>VWZN01017124.1:0-13219 GCA_013396955.1 Regulus satrapa
TTGAAGTGAGGCTGACTGGCTGGGAGTTCCCTGGGTCCTCATTCTTGTAGACCAAGGCCCTTTTTGAAGACCAGGGTGATATTTGCCTTTTTATTCAGGCACTTGTCTTGATGGTCATGACCTTTGAGATAACCATGAACAGCCTAGCTGTGGTGTTCTCTATCTCTCTCGGCATTCCTAGATGAAACCAATCAGAACCATTGGATTTTTGGCTGTTAGATTTACCTAGATGTTCTCTAACCCAATCCTCCTTGACCATCTGAAAGCTTTTCTTCCAACATTCCTTTACCTTGGTCTCTTGGGTCTGAGATTCCCAAGGGTCCTGCCAGTAAAGACTGATGCAAAGAAGATGTTCAGTAACTGCCTTTTCCTTCTCTTTCATACCAGGTTCCTCCTTCCATTCAGTGCCAGACCTCAGCCTTCTATAGCAATCTCTCTTCCCACACCTCTCAAATGGATGTGGACTGGAGGAGCAAAATGCTTCCTACGTTCATGATCACTTGAGGAACATGAATGTACATAAGTCTATAGGAGCCAATGAAATGCATCATAGAGATCTGAAAGAATTGGCAGATGTAGTTGCCAGGACACTCTATATGAGATTTGAAAAGTCACAGCAGCCGGGTGAAGTTCCAGGTGATTGGAAAAAGGGAAATAATGTACCAATCTATCAAAAGGGTAGAAAGGAGGACCCTGCAAATTAGTGTCACCTCTGTGCCTGGGAAGGTTGTGGAACAGATCCTCCTAGAAGCTCTGCTAAGGCACATGGAGAACATGGAAGTGATTTGAGACAGCCAGAATGGCTTCCCCAAGGGCAAATTCTGCCTGACCAACCCCATAGCCTTCTACAATGGCTTTATAGCAGTGACATGTAGAACAAAGGGCAAACTACATTTTTTTATCATGGATGTAATAATTTAAAAATTCTTAACTATAGAATTAATCTTAGAATCACAGATGTTGTTTTCTGAAAGAAGGACTGAAATATGCTGAACTAATCAATGTCTCAAATATCCAAAATTCCAGATACTTGGAGTACTGTTCAATGTATCTGAGAACAGGACAGAATTCAAAAGAGTAAGATAAAACCAAAGCTATGATTTTGAACATCTTGAAAGAAAATGCTAAAAATAAACAACAATGGGGAAAGATGAAAAGGTGATATTTAAACTATGATATTTAAATCATAAGTAGATGCAGAATACACCACAATTCCTTTTCTCTACAAACTGCTGCCAGAATCTCTCCACTTAAGGATATTTTAGCTAAAATGTACTCACCTCATTGCAATTACTGTACATTGATTGTAAAGATGTTTATGCTGTGGCTAAAGCTGAAAAAACAATTGAAAATTACTATCCAGCATACACAACTAACAGAAAAAATGAGGAAGGGGTGATATCTGGGACCTTTGTTTGAAAAGACAGTAACACAAACCCTGGCAATCTCTTTGGGGTGTAAAATAAATTCCAATAAGGTAACCACAGAAAGTTTCCAAAATTTAATTGCTAGATATTTACTATTCTGCTAGTTAATTCTATGAGATGTAGCTAAATTGGCAACATTTCTAAGTTTTCTTCAAGCTTTTTTAGCGTTCTAGTAAGGAATAAGAATTTGAATAACAGGAATAATCTATGTAAGTGGGTAAAAACAAAAAGACACTTCCAGAAAATATTTTATATGTAAGTAACTCTAAAAGCTTCAGAGGTGAATAGACTATATCACCCAGTGATCATACTTCACAAGACATTATATTTTCTCCCAAACAACAGCACATTAGGCATGCTGCAAAAATAAGCAGAGATACGAAAACATGCACCACCAGAATTATTCATGTTGTTTGTCTCATAGTGCCTGCATCCACTTTCACACCCTTCCCTCTCAATTTCCTTACTTTGTTCTAGATTTTTTTTTGGTCTCCTCTCAGTTATCTATTCCTAGTGTATCTTCTTCACAATCTTACCCATGTTTTTCTCACTTTATCTGAAAAGGTTTTTGAAAAGAGGGCCAAACCTGAACCTTCTATTGCAGAGACCTAAAAAAAAGAAAAAAAATAATTGTACATAACTGTTCTGCTATGGGGTAATAGATACAATTATGGGGTCCAGTAGGAGGTAAGGAGGTCATCCTACCTAGCCTCTGTGAAAAGTGGTAAAGTGGTGCTTCCTTAAAGACAGCGTGCAGAAGGCGGCTGTGTACTCACTCACAGCATTAGGAGCACGGAGATAGATGGCTCTCCTGATGCTGTGTGGAGGCAGGACTCCTCCTGGTCCCTGCTGGGCCTCAGCTTGACCATCAACACTGCAGCCTCCAAAACACAAGCATAAGACTGGCCCTGGTTTTTCTTGACAAAAATGTAACTCCTCCAGTCCTACATCAATTAACTAACAGAGGCTGTGCAATTAAGCAGGATGAAAAACCCCAAAGAAGTAAGTTTTATGGCAGTTTCTTTTCTCTTTTAAACTTATTTTACCACTTTTCTTATTTGCCCAGAAAAAAGAACTGGATGCATGCTGAACTACAAGAACATTTGACCACAGCATAAGATAAGTTATGCTTAGCTAATGCCAGGTTAATGTTGAACATGAGAAAAATATTTGTGATTGGCTAAAAAAAACCAAATTGCATTGATGTTAATGTTGCATTAACCTTATAAAATAGCTGATTTGAGGAAATTAAGAGTTTTTGAGGGATGAGTGCCTAAACTTCCACTTGAAATTCAATTTCATGCTAGGCAGTACTCTCTGAACTTATTATTCTGCTTAATTTTTTAAAATTAACATCTCTCAAGAAAGGATCTTGTAAGTCAAAGATCCTCTCAGGGATAAAAAGATAAAAGAATAACTTCAGAGGAAAAAATGCTGGGCAAAGGAAATAGACAATGCACTTTTAACGCAGAGGGCCACTGCCAGCAGAGCATTAGAGAGCTACATATTCCTGAGGGATATGGAACAGGAAGGGAGAAGTAAGGTGACAGTCTGATGAGCATGATGAGCCAGTCATGGAACTGACTGCAGCACTACAAAAGTCAACACCTGGATATTGAAATGGCAGATTCAAATAAGAGCTATAAAAATGTGGGGAAAGTGTGAAACCTTATAAAAATATAAAATAATATTCATAAAAATAAACTGAGTTTTAGGACATATTACTGTACCACATTATAAATCTAGGAGTATGTCTCATTTTAATTACCNGATGAAAGATCAACAAATGTTCAAAGAAGCACAACAATAATTGAAGGTTTGCAATAGCTTCCATGGGAAGTGTGCTAAGAGAATAAAGACTCTTCAGAAAAGAGACAACTGAAGAAAGAAGTTGCAGAGGTCTTTAGTATTCTGAGTTACTGGGAGTAGCAGCAGAGCAACAGGGACCTCTCAATCTGTCACCATAAACATACATATAGAAAAGATTATCTATGTATGCTCTTCAATTCCTTCACATTGAAGGCAGTTCTCAGATGCCAGTGAACAAAATATCCAGCAGGAGGCAGAGGACTGTAACCCTTTGCACTTGTCAACACTGAATCCACTGGAAAAAAATAATAACTTAAAGGGAGCCTTGCAGTTAACAAGAAGTGCAAACTAAACAATCCTGCTTTGTTTATTTCAAATTTTGGGTGTGAGTCTTCCCCCAAGATACATCTATTGAAAAACTTGTGCATCTTTCACAAACACATAAAAGAATAGTAACACACATGAGTGTTCAGCATTTAGATATTCTTTTAGCATCTTATCTATTTGCTTTTCTTCTCTGTTAAAAAACAACTGTTCTTTTGCTTGGGGTAGAAAATGTGAACCACAAATGGAGTACTATTTGTGAAATTACTCATTCTAGAAGTAAAAGAAATCTCTCCAATCAATGCAAACTCCATTGTTCAATGTTTTCCTTGATTCAGCTTCACTTGAATCTACTCAACTCACCTCTACTCTTGCCTTTTTCCAGTGTTTACATCTATTTAGTACCTGTGAGGCCACACCTGGAGTATTGTGTCCACTTCTGAGCTCCACAGCTGAGAGCTCTCTGTAGCTCACTGAGCTGAAAAGAGTCCAGCAAAGGGCCACCAAATGATGAAGGAACTGGAGCACTGTGCCTGCAAGCAAAGGCTAGAAGAACTGGAATTTATTACCCTAAAGAAGAGAATACCTGATGAGGGGGGGGTGCTAAGAGGACTCTTTTTAGTGGTGCTCAGTGAGGCAGTGGGAACAAACAGAAACAGAGGCAAAACTTTTTCAGAGCCTGACACAGGTTGCCCAGAGATTTTGTGGAGTCTCCACCCTTGGACAGAGCCATCTCGACACAGTTCTGGGCAGCCTCCTCTAGCTGGCTGTGCTTGAGCAGCAGGGTAGGACCAGGTGCTCTCCTAAGGTCTCTACCAGCCCCAACCATTATGAACACCATGATTCAGTTTTTGCATCTGTCATGTTTCCTACTGAAGAAAGACCAGTTAAAGAGCACAAGTGTGTGTGCATTCATATATGTGCTCATATGTGAGCATGTGTACATACACACCTTCATTTATTATGGCCATGGAAAATTTTGCTTTGTTCGCAATTGTTAATAGGGACATTTTTGTCAAATGGGACAACACTCTTGATACTGACCCAACATATTATTTGATTTTCAAGACATCTGCCTGTAACTAAATACCTATTTGATTATTATTCTCATGCCAATCTGATAGAAATTATTATGTTGATGTAAGATTGTAAAGATAGAGATTTGTGTAAATTATTTCTTTCCTAACAATTTTCAAGAAATTACGTTTCTAGCCAAAAAGGCGTCATGAATTATTGATATTGATTTTTATAATATTTTCCTTAATATTTAGTCCCATTATGAATTAATCTGAATTATTAATTGAAGCATTAAAATATATATGCATTATATATGCATTATAGCAAGTCAGATGAAGGACTAGGTTTTTTGATCTAAGCTCAGAAACCAGCCTTTGCAAGAACAGGTACTGAGAGTGTACTGGCAGAATTACTCTTTGGAATAGAAATGGCAAACTAACTTATCTCTTCACAATACATTTTCTTGCCTTCCTCAGCATGAAATAAATGTACTCAATGATAGATTTGAAGTGTTTCACTCAAATAATCTTGGGAAGGAAGAAACAGTATCTTTGGACTACAGCAGTTAAACAGATAAAACAACGTGACCTATGATGAGCAGTATTGAGAACTATTTTTCCTTGGGTGTTTGAAATTTATTCCCAGGCAGCAGCAGATTTGTTCAAAATCTCTGTAAGCTATGTTCAAGGGCTTTTGCTGCATGTAGATCTTCTAATTGCTCTTTACACAGCAAATCTCATGGCTACTGGCTACTTGTCTTCAAAAAGATAAATTCCTCTCAATGTTTTTTTGTCAGTTTGAGAGGCTGAATTTGGGATACTGCCTCCAGCTGACCAATGCAGGGGATTGGTCATGGGCACGGGCAGACAACTAAACATTAAGACAGTGTATTAATCTAGATAAAGAAAACCTTGAAATGGTATAAAAATAGTGCAACATTGTACATATTCTCATTTTAATTTCATTTAAGTCTATACACCTCAGTGTAACAAGCCTAATAGCTATTAAAAGAGAAAATTTTCCAAACATGTGAAAGCATTTGTAGGAAAGTCATTATTGTTACCATTACTTTTGCTAAAACTCTACTGGGACCACAGTCTTTTTATTTTTTTATTAGCTCTCTACAAATACGATGTGAATTCCAGCATATACACTAATCAATACTTTCTCCTTCAGTACCCTGAGAAAATAAGGGATTCATATGATATCTCCTTAAATGTCTTAAGAGAATGCCTATGCCATCTCATATGTCTTAAATGCTTATCTGAAAAAAAAAAAGAAAAAAAAGAAAAAAAAAAGAAAAGCAAGCAACCAAAGAACAAGAAGAAGTTAAGCACATTCTCTCATTCTATCCCCAACTATTCACTTGGCTTCATTGCACAATTGGCTATTTTCCATTCAAAGATGTTCTGAAAGAAAGCTTATTAACACTTAAGGTCAGCTCTAAAGCAAACAATTCACTTTTTCAAAATGTGCAAAGCATTTTTAGCACTTTTAAAAAGTAACAAAGACAGTTGCTTTATTCTGTGCATTAGAAGCCTGTTAAAAAGCCATTCATTTACTTCAGCAGGACTGAGATCAACTTTTTATCATTCATTAAAGCTGCTCTATGCTTCCATTAAATGTGGACCAAAGATAGGTCCTCTGTTTAGAAGAGAAAAATTTTATATTGGTTTATTGCATGATACTCTACAATTACATTGCCTTTGCCTATTTTTAAGTGGTTGCATTTATATGATAGTTGATAAAATATTTCCAAAATACTCTGGCCTCAATGAAGCACTTAAGTAAATGATCAGATCCTCAAAAACTACTTCTTAAACAGAGTTCCCAAGTATTGCAAGCTTCACTATTCTGTCAAAAAAAAGTGTTCTGGTTGGCAGAATATTTTTGTTTCTTTTTTTTCTTGTCAACATGGCAAGCAGGAAGTGTCATTTATTCTAACAGAATACTTACATCAAGATTTGCCCTTCTCACCACAGTAAGTTAAGGGTTGTACTTAGTCTGTAAAGGCATCTGAGGAACCACATGCAACACAGGTGTGGAAAATGTAGTAACAAAGGAAGTGAGGATGGGGATGTGGATGTGGGATTGCATCTTCAAAGCAGAAATCTCTTTAAAAAAATAAAATAAAATAAAATAAAATAAAATAAAAAATCTGGACTGCTCTCATTGCTGTGTTTAGATAATAGCTCTGCATTAGCCACATTACAGAATACCATTTTCAGATCCCTCTCAGATGACCTCAGTCCACAGATTTGAGATGTCAAAAATGGGATAAGACCATTCTGAATGAATTATCTTCCTGCTGAAACATCAGGGGGTGATAAGACAGCTTGGAAAGTCAGCTAAGATGTATTTCAGAGAAAGCAAGGTATGACAGCAAGTATCTGCAGCTATCCCTGTTGAACATTAGAAATATAATTTAACAAGAGAAAATTGGCTTTCCCAGCACAGATTGAAATAAGCAGATGAACAATGACTTTACTTCCCACAAGACTTCAATTACTCAAACAAAAACAAATTCACAAATGCAACTGGAAGAATAAGAGTCATAGTTCTAGAGCTGAATCAACTTAACAAATCTAGTGGTGTAACACCAATAGAGTAGCTGTTGTTCTAATAGCTATATTAAACCTCTGAGCACAATCAAAATGGCTTTGATATTTCCATAAGGCAGAGTAAACTCAGACTGAGTACTATGCTTAAACCATTAACAGTATTGCTGCCTTCTTGATGATTAGTTTGTTTTTGGAGTAATTTACTATATTTTACAACAGAAAAGGAGAAATTATGCATTAGGGAAGGAACATTTCTTCTTATTTGTCCCTTTTTGGAAATGGAGAAGTTTATCTGGCCCTTAACATAGTTTTCAAATTTTGTTGCTCTCTAAACTGGTTAAAGTTGCAATTTACCATCCCAGCGTTGGGCAGGCTAAATTCTGTTCTAGAACAGATACATACAATCCTCAACTTAGCCAACTTCCAGGGCTATTTCTGTATGAATACAAGGGTACAATTTAGTCTTCTTCAGCACCTTTTTATATCTCTTAATAAGAGTATTAACTTGTCCAATGAAGCCAAAAGAGTGAATAGATAAATGTAAACAAATTAGTAATTTTTTGTCTTTCTTTGTTGGCCCTAAGGCAAAGCCCATGTGTTTTAAGCAAGATCCCTGTGAAATGTTATATCTCCTAAGCATTTTTGAAGGCTACTTAACTCTCCCTCAGCATCCCATGAGTGAATGCAGAACGCATTATGCAGAGCATTAGCTGGGCACCTGACATGGGGGTGGTCTCAATCTGGAGTCTCATTTCCCAGACTAGCATAGGATGCAAGTGTCACGGAGGCAATGTGTTGAGCTCCCAGGAAAGCTGAGAGAAAGAAGGGACGTATGCCCTAAGTGATCCCTGCATGCAGAGAAGAAGCTGGATCTCTGGTGAGAAGGATGGCATGAGACAAAGCCTAAAAAATGAAAGGATGTAAAGAGATGAATGACACAGGCAGCGAAGGATTTGGCAGGTTTCCAGCAAGGATTTAGGATATCTCAAAGGAGAGGGAAAGGGTGAAGAAGAAGAAGGGGGGAAAAAGCAAGACTCTGATTTATACCAACAAAAATAGGAAATTCAGCTAAAAGGCTGACAATCTGTTATCTGCTTATCACTCTGCATAGATATTTCAGTGGTATCGGGCAGTAGAGAGTGTCAAATTCTGTTCATGCTGTTACACCCACACACAGCTCAGTAGGTTAAGACTGGCGTGTTCTAGCTTAATTGTGCCTGAGTCAGTCCAAGCACGTACTTTTGTAAGGTAATTTTTCTTTACAGTTTTCTCTTCTTATTTTTATTAGCAAGATCAAAAAGGGTACATAGAAGAGAAGACAAAAACACAAACTTAGTAGGATTTTATCGGGTCCAAATTAAACTGTTAGTGTGTTCCCACCAACAGACTATTCAACGGCACTTGAATGCCAAGCACTTCCCAGGACTTTACACTCTTACAAGGTGCTGACTTCCTCTGACGGAATTTGCTGATCAGTGTTTCATACCGCAGGAGCAGCATCCACTGTGCTTACCCTTATTGCCAAACAACAGTTGTGTTCAGGAGCCATTAGTGGAACACAGTATGGCTTTTCACATGACAAATACCAGCGAAGGAATGTTAGCCTACATTTCAAATATAACAATACAGCTCTGTTACCATGGCATAGTTACATACTGTGTCAAATAGCAGCCTCCTGTTTATGTCCACACTTTGGGTGAGTAGCCACCAAGTTCAGAAAGAAGGCAATGTTCGGTAGCAAAAAATAAGGGTGTTAATTCTTCAGGTTCAAAGTGTACCTGTAAATGGGAAGTGGGAAGACAGAGTGAGAAGGAGGAGGTATGAACTCATTACATCTATACTGGAATTTAAAAGCCCTCACTCCTTTTTTACTCAATGATTTCCATCAAGGGAAAAAAAAATGCAAGTACCATATCTCTTTTACTTTATTCCAGACATTTTGAGATAAAAGCAAATATGAGAAAAAAATAATAACTTTTGAGGCTTTCTTAAACTGAGAAAAAACTAATCTTATTTTTTCATACTGTAAATTCAATTGCACCTGGTGAACAATAAAGAATTAAAACCTTTGTTTTATTTCAGTTTACCTGTTGTACCTGCTCTTATTTCTACAAATGCTGAAATGGATGTGTCTGGGGTAGGAAAAGAATGTGTTACACACTCCCGTTATAGGAAGACACCATCTATAGTTTATTTGACAAACTACACTGCATTAAAAGGGAAGATGTCTATTGCAGGGCCATGGACGGGCTCAGGTTGCTGATCTATGCCTTTGAGATACACTAATGACAACAGGAGTTGGCAGGAGATCCTATTAGAGGGAAAGTAGCTCAAATAAAAGAGCACCCCCTGAATCTTTCTCAGACACAAGGCGTCTGAACCCACCCTAGTTGATAAGCAAACAAATGGATTTCAATGATGCTTTAGTACTGATGAAAAATCTTTGTTTTCCTAAATATCTTTTTAATCTCCATAACTTCACTTGAGGAGTTTAATGCTAGTCTACCAGCACTAGCAAATGATTCTTATACACACTCCCTGTTACAGAGAATTAATTTTACAATAGAAAAATATTATTTTTCATTCAGAAGTAGTCCTGCAGACTTCCCAAGTTTCCTACCTAAAGAACAAATAAATTTTCCCTTAGACTAACATGGCTGAAAGAAGTATTCTCAAGGGTTAATTTTAACTAGTGAGTCAAATTTGCCTAAACTGCCTTTATAGTAAATGGGTAGAGAGTTAGTTCAGCACTTTCCTGGCTCTGGAGAACCTGTCTCTCTTTGTGGTCCCTGGAGAAAATCTGAAGAGACTGGACAATGTTAATCTTTCAGAGTGGTCCTTTCCTAGCAACAATTGAAAGAGTTTGTGCTTTTTTGAGGAACAATTTGGAATGACAGAAATATGAATTACATTCTCTCAAATATATACTTTATGTAATAAAATAATGTGGTATTAGCTACTTATGAAAACAAAGCAAAATGGGGAAGGAAAATGTGCCCATTTAGATCCCTGTCTTCAGAAGGTTGAGGTTTGTTTTTTTGGTTTTTTTTAATTTATGAAACAAACCAAGCAGAGTTTGTGGTGCAACTTTTTCAGGATTTCAAAATAACTTTGTGTTAATTGATACCAGCTGCTGTATGAAAGGAACAATCCCATGTACCAGAAGAATTTGATATACGGGTGGGAAAAGAACAATAATGCCTAAAATGTTTTCAAAACATCATGTTGAAAATTTTTTTCATTAGGTTCTGGAATGAAAAGTAGGAAGTGTCAAATCTGAGAAAACTGAAACACCCAGATACAGAGGAGATCCAGAAGATCAACCAATGTCCTCTGTGTTATCCTAAGCAGCAAAATTACATCCCAGTAACCTTCAAATTTTCTGAAGAAAAAAAAAATCACATTAAAGCTTTTGGACAGTGACTAGGCAACCAGCCTAACCAAGAGCAAACAGAGTTCCACAGAGGGGTTTTGTGTTGGCCTCTGATCCATCAGTAATGAGTAGTCTGTGTTACAAAGCCTATTTTTGACTGTTAACCTCTGTCTCTTTCCCTCTGCCCTGTTTCAGGGAAATACAAAGCAGAGGTGTAACATCCCCTTCCTAAACACAGGGAACTGTCTTTATCCAGCAGTGCTACTCTCTGCCTTCTACCAGATGAAGAGGAATCTTCAGCATGTGCTGAGTTCTTCACTTCTTACAGGCCTGACAAATTTAAAGAACAATCTCTTTCCCAAATCCCTAGTGCTCTATTTACATGGGAAGTAACAAGGATACCTAGGAGACACGATGGTGCCAGTTATTTAGTAAAAAGGTTTTTCAGATGCTACAACACCACTGCAGACCATTGCATGGGTGGCTGGCATTTACTCGAGTTTCCAGACAGTAAATTCACAGTTTGTGTACGGATTGATCAGTTTCTGTTTGTTAATATGCCTAATCCCTGAACGTTCCCAGTTTCTATGCTTCAGTACCTCGGTGTACAGGAAAACAGAATTGCTTTGCATGAATGCTCTAATCTCCAGATCCAGAATGTAACAGGACCACAGAAATTCTACCTTGTTGCAAGCATCAGTTACTGGACCAGCAGTTTATTTCACCTGAAGTGAATTCAAAAAGCGATTGCTAAAAGCTTGATCTCTGTTTGAACAGAATTAAAATCCAGCAGTAACTTGTTTCCACTCATTTAAAATAACAAGCATCTTAAGTTAATTTCTTGTTTAAGAACGTCTTCTGGGATGAAATTTAAATCACCCCTTTTTAATAATGACAGAGATCTATTTACAGGAAAATGTCACTAAGAGGAAGAAGTATTTAAACATGTTTAAAAACCTATTCAAGGAGTTTTCATGGAGAAGCGCAAGGAACCATAAACAAGAGGGGCTGTAGCTGGATGCCATTATAGGATCTGAAAAGATTATTCCTTAGAAAACATGACCATAATATGATTCTTTTTCCATGGATTGGATACAGTGTTTGGCACTGCATCTTTTCCAAAGATGTAGTTAACTTTCTTGGATTTTATAATAATGACGTATGACACAATGTCCTTTGGGATTAATCACAAGTATTTTTAAAAGATGAGGCTTCGTTATATCTTTGTTCTTTATATCTTGGCTTTTGTTAGTGCATTTTAATTAGTATCTGGTATCTGCAATAAACAGTAAACATAAAGAGCTTTGCAAAAATGTATTAGACTGTTTGTTTTCACACTCTAATGCATATTTGCACAATTTTACCATGAAAAAAGGAAAACATGCTAAGCTCTTGGGCTCTATCCCAAATGTCCTGGAATAGAATCCGGAAATTACTAAGAATGAAACCAAACTACATCATATTTCAGTAATTAACCTAAGAAAAGAGGGCACACCATCTATGTGAAAGATAGTTTTGCGGGAGGCATTTGTGAAGAAAAGAAGCTTCTAGAAAAGACATGCAAACAACTATTTGAATTTGATTTAATTTTCTTTGACCAGGTAAAAACTTGATAAATGCACTGAGGTTACAAACTTTTATTTTTTTCTTTCACAACAATGGAGAAAATATTTATCATTTATTTCTCATTGCAGAAACAAAACAGGTCTAAAAGAAATTTAGAATAAAAACACAGCCTGAAATTCAGTACAGTACAATTTATTTTACTAGTTACACAGATGTCAAAAATACAAAAGAACAACTTTGGGAATCTGCAGAATAAGTGAATTTATATTGGATGGAATAAACAGATGCTGACAACAAACAGCCTGGGATGCAGGCGACTGGATAAACGGACTTCATTATAATCACATGTATACTGATTTGAAGAAGGTTCTGGGGATTAATATTGTTTTTGTAATGCACTATAACAACATATAAAAAAAAACCAACCCTCAGAACTGGAAGTGCCATTTGTCAAAGACAGATGTACTTTCATTTCAAAGTATTCCTATCAAAGTCTATCAGAAAACTTGAAAGGTTTAAAATGTGGCTCTTGTGAACAATTGGTATTGATATGACACCTTGATAGTATTTGAACGTGACACAAAAGTCATAAAAGTATATAAGCAATTGTAAGGTGTAAAATGATTTTTTTCCCACCAAAGCTAGGCTTTAATGTGTTTCCAAATAAAACACAAGATTAAGTAATTTATTTTGTCATATGATTTATTTATGGGCTGAAACACTGTAAACAACAGATAAAAGATACAGACTCAGATGTCAAAGTAAAAGATGAAAATCATTACATTTTATTAGCAGAAGATATATAAAAATGCCAAAATGAACTGTAAAGAGAGGGAAAGTGTTATACTCAGAGGTCCTTCAGCAGAGTTGCATTTGTTTTTCCCACCTCCCCTAAAGGGGAATAATAGCTCTGAATTTAATTAAAAATCTATTTTTTAAGATTAAAGTAATGAAAAAGTTAAAAGACTGGATCACAAAGAAGAGTAACTGTGAGGATCTCAGGGAATATGAACTGATGAACTCCCTTATATTTTATTTTCTCTCAACTATTTGTGGGAGGATCACTAGTGTTGCATAGGAATTGTTAGTCCTGGATAAAAGCAAGGATTTTATAAACCAATAAATTTTTCATTAGTTTTACA
>VWZN01017145.1:0-17911 GCA_013396955.1 Regulus satrapa
CCCCCACCTTGAAGGCCCCGCAGCGTATAGAGACTGCGCAGAGGCCTTTATCAGGCCGGAGGGTCTTTTCTAATGTTCTCTTATTAACCTGGGGTAATTACCATTTTGAGGCCTACAGGACATTCTTTGGGCAACAGAATCCCCCCTTCTTCTTTTTAAATACAAAAGCAACATCTGGCATCCTCTCTGTCAGGCTCTTGGAGGCAGGACAACAAGCACAGCATGAGGTATGAATTATTCTCAATGACACCAATCAAAAGTTCTATTTTTCCACTCTAGTAGACAGGCCCAGCCCCTTCCCGCTAATGATGCATTGCATTGTATTCTTAGTGACTGACCATGCACTGGAGCTGTTAAATGAGACTACAAACAACGCAAGCTGTTAAGGTGGGTTGCTCTATGTATATTACTTAAAAGTTCCTCTTTTACAACTTAACACTATGAACCGGTAATATTTTTCCTTCAGATCAGCGGGAAATATTTGACAAGGAGAAGAACAGCTCCTCTCGGTTTATGTTCACAAAGGCTTAAGTCCTCGTATCATTTCTTTGTATCTTTAAAAGGGTTAAAAAAAAAAAAAAANTTTTTTTAAAAGGGTAAAAAAAAAAAAAAAAAAAAGAGAAAAAAATCTTTAAATTATTCATCGGGGAACTCCTGGATATTCTATTCAGCGTCTGTATACGTTGCTAAAATCGCTGCTCTACCCGTCTGCTGGAGGCTTGTCGGGAAGATGTTGTCTCCAATTCTGACCAGGACGCAGAGCAGGGTGGACACACCCAGCCGCTATCCATCGTGTCCCTGTGTCCCTTCAAACACACGCATACCCACGTCCCCATGTAATGAGGTCCCATGGACTTTCCCGTTTGTTTGTCAAAATGTCCTTCACCATGACTGCCAGGCTTGGGTGATAGGGCATCACCAGATGAGTGCAGTGACAAGAGATGATTTTAAATTACTGGGTTTGGGCAATTTTCCGCTACTGTCAAGTGATTCAAAGCCTACACCGCATTTCCCACTCGGCTCTGTGGGGTTTTGCCACACATTCCCCCTTTCTGTTGTTGTAAAATGCCTTTTCAAGTGCCACGTGTTGTGGCAATGCGCTTTTCTGTGCTCTTAATCCTTTATGATTTAAATATTGTGATTCTCCTCATGGTTTGTTCCAAACTCTGCTGCGTACGGTTAAGTTGTACCTTCTCGTTGATTTTTCCATCCTGTTGTAAGCCTGCCCCTTCCTGCCGCATGTTCCCTATCCCTCTTCCCAAGCGGTTGTCAATCCTCTCTTGTGCCAAGCCCTTGGTCTAGAAACTTCCCTGCCAATTCCCTGTTCCTCGACGCCCCATTGGTCCATGTCACCCTTTCTCCTCCCCCTGCCTCCCTCACTGGTCTGTGCCTCTGCAGACCCTCTGCCTTTTCCTCCTCACCTAAGTCCCTCCAACTGGTCAGAAAGTTGGACCCTCCCCTGGGGCCTCCCCCATATACAAACCCCTCTACATCCTGTTCCCAGGTCTTTGGTCCCTGATCCCTTTTGCGGAATAAAGCCTTGGAAACCACACTGAAGACCTCTTCCCTCAAACTTGCCCCTGCCGTCGGCACACTGACATCTTGTGCTGCAGAGCTCCTCTCCCCAAGCAAGCAGCACCCCGGATATCGATTTCTGGGGGCAGCCAGTCCTTGGCGCGCGTTGCCAAGAGCGAGCCGGGTTGGATCCGGCCCCGCGCCGCGATGTGCTCTTTCCCCGATGGCCTGTCCAGCTGCTTGGTGGGGTATACCTGTTCTGTGGGAGGCAGCCCAGGGCCGTAAAAGTTGTCTAGTTATTTGGAATGTATACGCAGGTCCATTATCTGTTTTGATGTTAGGAGGGGTACCCAGAGCAGCACAAGCTAATCACCAATGTGCAGCCGCAGTGCCGACCTTTCCCTTTTCCTCCGGAGAGCACTGATGCCCATATGGCAGAAGAAAAATTGTCAATTGGTACACGCATATATATTTGGGACTATCACTACCACTAACTAAGATATGCCTAAAACGACTAAAATTTACCTACCACTAAAGTCATTAAAACCTACCTCTCACGAAAATAATCATTTTATTCTAATAATGCAAAGTGTCCCTGCTGGTATTGCTGGCAGGGACACCAGGATGGTGTGGGCTGAGGTGAGTCCAGGGAAATCCAGTGTTCCCGTGAAGAGGCACCACCAGCCAGAGCACAGAGGGGACACGTGGGCAGAGGTGAGCGGTCTGCAACCCTGTTCAGGTACAGCTGGGCAAGCTCTGCTGCAAAGACCTCAGGAAACAGGTGGCAGCTGTCCCTGAACCTGCTGGCTTGAAGACTCTTGCCCCTTCCTGCTCCTTCTCCTGCCTCTGCTTCACCTTTGGCCCCAGGCTGACCATGGCTTTCCCAGGAAGAGTCAGCGTAGACTTGTCCTGGTGCTTCTTTGTCCCCCTGGGTCCTCCTGTAGAAACAGATTGCCAAGAAGACTCCTCATAAATAGGAAGGTAGAGCACCGTGCAGAGGTTGCACTGCAGTGGTTTCTGCAGAGCACTGCCAGGAGCTGCCTTGGCTCTCTGGCACGGTGCAAACCCGTCGCTGCCAAAGGCGGCCGTGAAGAACTCACGTGTGTCTCTTCAGCAGCTGGTGAATGACTATATACCCACACAGTGCCCCGAGAAGAAGCAAGGCTGAGCCTGCTGCTATCCCTACGATGTAGTACTTGCTCAGCTCCTGCTCTCCAGCAGCCTCAGCTTTTTGACGAGTATGCGGTGCTGGCAGGAGAAAAGACAAGGCAAGAGACAATGTTTGTGCTCTGCGTTCCTAGGGGTAATCTCACCGTGTGCCGCCTCAGATGCTCAGGAATTATTGTCTGCAGAGATGGGAGGCTCTGGTGTCTGAGCACCAGGGACCAAGAGGCATCCCCTCAAGTTCTCAAGGAGAAGAGCCCAGTCAGCCCCGTCTTTTCCTGCAGGCTGCAGGCCAGCACTGTGTGCTGCGCACCTGCCTTTCATCCACGGAGAGAACTGCAGGGATACGGCAGAAATGCTGCTCTTTTCCCAAGACAGCATCTCTCAAGTACCCACCGGAATATTCCACAGGCTCAGGAAGTGTGCTGGTGTCCATTGCTGGTTCAATCTCTTGATAGGAGCCTGGCACAGTGTAACTTTCGTCCGGGTAGTAGTCCTCTGGCTCAGTCTCAGAATCTGCCTCTTCAGAAAAAAAACATGGCATACGTTAAACAGAAGCCACTGTCCCATACCGGGAGCACGGTACCACGGCCTGGGCATCCGGGCAAGAGGCACTGAGGAGCCCACTGTCCCCACACACAAGAGGAAACCACAGCCGGATTTTCTGAAAGACAACAAGAAATGCAGACCCAAACCATCCAAGACGTCATCAACCAAATGCCGCACAAGGAATCCCTTCAGGTTCACCCTCGTGCTTGGGGCCCAGCTTCAACTCATCCCTGACCCTGAGGTGTGGCAGGGCCAGCCGGGATTCCATGGGATATCATTTCTGCCTCAGTGCCGTGCTGAGCGTGAGGCAAGCGCAAATTCAGCACAGGCCTTTTGCCCACATCTGGGTGCCCCTGTCTGCACACAGCAGCTCTGGCCGGCAGTGGGACAACTGCAGCAGCAGCAGCAGCAGGAGATGCCCCTGGCAATCATCTGGAAGCACAACTGGGAGCAGAGGCTGTGCGGGGCCGTCTCTCTGGCTCACTGCAGGAGGAGTGAAACGGAGTGTCCCTGCAGCAAGACCCTGACCCAGCGCTCCTGGCTCTCCAGGGGACAGCGCAATCCCAACAGGAACAAAGCGCTCGGCTTCCCAGCTCCCGGGGATAACTGCGTGCGATACACTAACCAGATGCGGCTTCATCCAAGGCTGTCAGGTCTTCTGCTGGAACTCCAGGGAATTCATCAGGCGCCTTGTCATAACCCTTCCCTATGTTAGATTGATAAAAGGGTGTTCGCTTATGAAGGTATTTCCCATTAATAACACAAGGGAAATGGGTGCTCGTTCTTGCGGATGCAGTAGACACTGCCTCAGACTGCGCAGATTAAGAGTTATCGTGGGGCTGGCATTTAGCTGATCAGCTCTTCTAGGAAGGAAACACTCATGATTATGGCTGCCGGGCGCCCTGGGCTCATGATCTCCTGCGGGGCCTTACAGAGCCGCTTAGGGAGGAATGTAGAATTGTCCAGGAGACAGCAGTTAAACCCCTGGCCTTTATAGCCACAAGCACACAGGCACTGAGAGCTTTCCAGCTCTGGGATGTCACCAAGGCTCATAAACAGCCTCCTGCACAACAGCCAGCTTTATTGAATGCCCCGTTAATTATACACATCTGAAGGTCGGCGGGGTCTGTCCCCTTCTGGTTGAGCCAGTTGCCACCTGGCCCAACAGGCAATGGCTGCTTATATCCCCAGCTGCCTAGGCCTGCTTTTCAGAACTCTACGGAGGGTCAAGTAATCTACCTGCTTAAATAATCAGTTACCTTTTCCATTACAAGGCTGGGAATAATTAAAATCGGGATACCTAAAGGCCAGCAAGCGGTCACTGCATCTACATCTGTACTACGCTACGCTACACTACTGGACCACGCTACATCCCTATGGTTCATTGGTAAAAACGGGTTCACCTGTGAAGGTTCATTCCCCATGAATAACACAAGGGAAAAGGAGTGCTCATTCTTGTGGAAGCAGTAGAAACTGACTACTCACGTTGGAGATACCAGCTGGGAATCAGCACGGAATCCCGCTCTAGCTCAGGGGCTGGGAGAACCGGCTCTGTGTCCACAGCTGCAAGCAAAGCCCCACAAGAAGTTACCATCACAGGCACTGCCCTGATGGCCGCGCCTCAAGACCTGGATGGGGAAGGTACTGACAGGGCACGCACACGCAGCTCTGTATTCTCACAGCTGCAGGGGGCTCTGGCTGCCCTTGGGACACTGAGCTGGCCGCTCTGGCAGGAGGTGAAAAGCCATGGCGTGCCCACCGGGCCTGTGCACGGGTCAGCCCTGGAGCCTGGCCAGGAGGCTGGATAACCAGTGCCGTGCTGAGTGATGGACAGCCAGCGCTGAGTGCTGGTAACCAGAGCTGAATGATGGTAAGCAGAGCTGGGGGATGGACAAGTCAGTGCCGAGGTTCTGGGCTTGAACTGGCCCTCGCCACCTCCCTGCTCCTTGGGAGCCTCTCTCCACGCTGCAGCTTCTCACACCTCCCCTGCTGGGTCTGCTCCACTGCCCACTCCCTGCTGGCTTCCTGGCTCAGCTGGCCCCGGCCCTGGCCCCACTGCCACCAGCCAGGGCTCTGTACCGGCCCCTGCGTGCCTACCTGCTCCCTGCCCAGCTATCGGAGCGCTCCGGGCGCTTTTGCCTTGCAGGGCCAGGAGGAAGAGGAGCAGGAGGCAGTGGGTCGGGAACATGATCCTCCCCCCTGCTCGCAACATTCTGCCTGCGCTGCCACTGCTGCTGCAGTCAGTGTTGCCCAGAGTGAGCACTGAAGAGCACAGTGGGGCTCTGGAACCTCACATCAACCAGGGCTCTGTGATCTCATAATGAGGTGGGGCCGGTAAAAGACGCAGTCTACACCCATGTTGCCCGTGAATTCAACCACTTTCCCGCTATTGGATTTCCTTATTCAGCAAAGGACTGGAAGTAGCACAAGAAGAGTAGAGAAGGTATTTGCCTCTAGAACCTTCCTGTGTCTGGTTCACGGCAAGTGGCAGAAGTAAATACCGCGTGCAGCCCAGTTCCCTCAAGCCCTCCATCCTTGCCGAGGCCCTGAGCTCCTTCTTGCTTGCCCTAGGGAGCCATGGGGTACCGCCATGGGACACACACACAAGTGTCAGTTCCCACTGGTAAGAGTTAACGTGGGCCTGGCCTTTAGCTGAGCAGCTCTTCCAGGAAGGAAACACTCATGACTTACGTGTGCCGGGCACCCTTGCTCAGAATCTCTTGCAAGGCCTTACCCAGCAGCTTTGGCAGAATTGTCCAGGAAGCACCAGTTGAACCCCAGGCATTTACAGCCACAAGCACACAGGCATTGACAGCTTTCCTCCTCTGAGGTGTCAGCAAGGCTCAAAAGCGGTCTCCAGCTGAAAAAGCTGCATCAGCTCGGCCAGTGCCATCCTCCGGAATCAAGCACAGGTCGCTGCCCCCACCTTGAAGGCCCCGCAGGGTATAGAGAGTAAATGCCTTATGAGGCTCGAGAATCTCTTGTTGCCATCCCTTCCCCAGGACCCAGGTACTCTGCCCTGCTGCCCCGGCGTTGGGGCTGCACGCCACTTCAGACTCTCCATCCCTCCCTGATGTGAGGCACCGTTGGATGCTGCTGCCTTGCTTTGTTCCTTTACTCGCTGTACACCCGGCCTCCGGCCTCTCCCTCAGTGCACTCCGCGGCACTGTGCGGCTGCTCGGCGGCTCCTCAGCCGCTGTGCGAGCTGTGCTGTCCCCACAGCAGCCCTGTGCTCCTGCAGCCACCAGCCGCGTGTGGCACGGCAGGGAGGCAGCGCTGCTCGCAGCCCGTGGGCTCCTTGCCCTCGCCCGCTGTCGCCATTTCTCCCGGGCTGTGAGCTGCTGTGCTGGCTCCGCTGCCCTTGCCGTGGCTCCTGCTGCTTCTGCCGGCTCGGAGCGGCCCCGCTGAGGGCCGAGGGTCGAGGTGCCTGTCCCGAGCGTGCAGTCTGAGTGTAAAGGTCTAATAAGGAACTGGTGTGCTTCTGGTGTGCGGGCAATGCTCGTTGCCACTGCCTCCTCGAGAACGTCCCTGGGGAGAAGGGATAGCTCAGGCAATGGTTCACCAACACATGGCAGATGTTGAAGAGCAAGTTGAGAGAATAACCAAAGGAGGGTGTCACGACCCGCTACTAACACAGAGCGGGAGTCGTGATGGTTCGTTCGATCTCAAAGGTGCAAACAAGCAAAAATCCAGGGGACAAATCCAAGTTAAATCAACTTTAAAATGCAACAATGCACTTTATTAAATGCCAACAATTCAATTGCGATAGATGGGGAAAGATATAGGAAACAAAGGAGAGAGAGGGAGAGAAAGAGGGGGAATGGGAATATAGCTACCAACAGACGAGACGGGCGTCCTCGTGGTCCAGCCAATAGACGGGTCTTCGTCCGTGGGGAGATCTCCAAGAGTCCCCTCCAGAGGGTAGCTCTTTATAGTTCTTTTCGAGGCGAGTGGCTTCTGGCCAGGAAAGGGGGAAGATTTATGGCATGCGGTGCTGTTGGAGCTGGGAGCAGTCAGTCGATGTTTCCACCAGGTATGGATTGTATGGTGCTTTTGGTGCCAGGAGCAGCCAGTACTGACACAGTCCAGCACACCTGTACATCACACCAGGTACCGACACAGTCCAGCAATAACAATGCACCCACATATCTGCCCATCTCAGCCAGTGCCAGAAAGCCATTTTCCCACAGTCCATATGAGTGGGGGTTTGTAGGGTCATGTGACAGTCGGGTGGCAAAAACGAGAGCAGCTCCGGACCGACCCTTACAGAGGGGTATTTAATACGGAATTCCAACAGGGTTTATTAGACCCACAGTTGAAGGGATTGAGGGACAGAAGACCAAGAACATCGGCGGGGCCAGGGGTATATACTACTTTAGCAAAGGGGGAGCATCAGATCTGAGGGCCAATGGGGCAAGGGATTAGGGGTGGTGCATAGGTGAGAGCAAGGGGTTACAACAAATCAGGGTTCAGGGGCAGAGTGCCTAGAAATGAAGAACAATGGGAAAGCAGGACATAAGGAAAGTTCTAGAACTGGGGTGGAGAAAGTGGATTAACATAATGGCACGGGGGACTGTGGGGAGAGCCTTCGTAGTCACTGCAGCCTATGGCCTGTCTCATCCCAGGGGGCAGTTGGCTTATTGCCAGCCAACTCCTGGGATACAACAAACAGGGCTTATGAATAGGCAAAACACTGCACCAAAATGCAGTCAACCAGGTAGAAGAACTGGGGAAACTTCTGGAACTATAACCATATATAAACTAAGCAATTACCATACTAATTTCTAATGAGTCAGAGCTGCCTTACTCATGTTCTCCATGAACTGAGCAAATATCCAAATAGCGTCAGGCCAGTTTCCCACAGCCTTAGGTTAGTACTATCAGGTAGCTCGACTCCATCTCCCTCTTTTTTCTATTATCATGGCTTGTAAGCAAAATTTCAACACTTTTAACATAAACAGGGTAAGATAATTAACATGGCAACAACAACTATTAATACTAAAAATCCAGTCTTGATTATGGAAAGTATGTAGTTCAATAAATTCCAGTTTTTAAACATGGTCTTAATTCAGTCTCTTCTCTGCTCTATCTGTAGTTTTCTAACTCCTTCCTTTAGCATGCTTATGCTGCAATGAACGGACTCACTGTGATCAGAGAGGTACATGCAGCACATGCCCTCAAATTTCTCAAAACCATGGCCACTTGCTAGCAATAAGAAATCCATGGCTGCAGGGTTTTGTAACATGGCGTGCCTGATGCTGCTCTACTACACGTTCTACACTACTCGCATTCATGTTCACAAGGTGTAGAAAACACAGAATTAGAAATTATAAATATGATTGTAGCCAAAGAGGCTAAAGAAGAAATTCAGCTTAAAGCATGGTTTGAATAGTTCAAAGAAACCAGTCAGGCTTGCCCAAGCACATTCCTTCCCCCAGTAAAACTCAAGCGGAGACCCTTTTCCTTTTACCTTATAAGGAAAGGTTCAAGGTACCCCAAGATAGTCTAATTGATACAAAACCAGCAGTTTCTATAGGTTGTAAACAAATGTTGTTATATTAGTATACATTGGAAGATTGGTTAAAGAAATAGAATAGTCAATGTACCAATTACATAAACCTCTGTACAAGAGAGCACGCTCCCTTACTCCTTTCTCTCCTACACTTTACTCTCTTATTCTTTTACGCTCTTTACTCTCCTTGCTCTCCTTTTCTCTGCCTTGCTCTATTGTCTCCCTTGAGCCTGCTCTGAGCCCTCTCTGCCGGCTCCGAGCAGTGCTCCTTGACCCATGCCCTGAAATAAGCTGCTAACATCTGACTCGACTACAAGAGTTCTCGACCGTGTCCTGTACTGTCCATATTGAGAAATTATTTCTTACAACAAGTAGTTCACTAAGAGTGACTGAGGTAGCATTAGTTTGTTTGGTTAGCTAGCACCCAATTCCAGCCAATTGTTTTAATGCCTTGGCTGCAGCTACCTGTGGCAGTAGCATAGACATTACAATTTCTATTGACCTAGTCTAATAAGTAAGGCATTGTGGCAGGGAGGTTGGAGATGAAGTGCTGCAGTTGTGGACCTGCTAGTCAGTGATGACCCCTGGCACAGTTGACGGTTTTGGACAGTCGATAGCAAAATGTCCCTCCTTACCACAACTGTGGCAAGGTCCCTGGTTTCGGTCCTGCTGGTTTTTGGCATTTTCCTGAAAGGATGTTAAGGTGTTGGCCAGGACCTGTGCTTAGAATACAGCCATGTGCTCGGGAGTGGCTAGCTGGTTGCATGTGTCAATCATTCGAGTGATGGTAGGCTCAGGCTCTGAGCATGCAACAACTTCTTATCCTCGGGATTGGCACTTGGCACCGCTAGCTGCTTTAATAATTCCTCCCTTGCTCTGTCCAAGACAATTTGTCCTGTGCCAGTCTAAAACTTATGTAAAGCTCACCTGGGCGTTGTCTAATGTCAGCAAAGTCTAAATTTGGGGTTGCTACCATCTGGGACTTGCAGTAGTGCTTTCCTAGTGACGTTTTTGATGTCATTAAGGATGGGCCTAGGAAGGCCCATGGGCTTGCAGGTCTGCGTCCATGTAAACACCTTCTCCTGCCAAGTGTTCTTATGTCAGTGCTGCCCTCACATAATTTCTTAACAATTGATTTAGCAAGTGTTTACACCCCAATTCCCATAGGGAATATTTCATGGGGCGTAGTAAAGGTGTCATTAAATGCTGCATATCATACAGCATCAGTGCATAGGTTGAGAGGATGGAAAAGACCAAATTGCCAAAGCACATCGAGTCTCTTCCATACTCTTGGGTGGCTTTATACAAGTCCTTAATCTCCCTGAAGGCCAAAGGTTCCCATTGAGGGTTAACATCCCCCCCCGCCTTGCATACTGAACTGGCATCATGTTAAGTTTTGAGGGTAGCTCCCACTCCTCAGCTTTCACTGCAGTCCTCCTTATTTTATTCCATGGGTCTTCATTTAACTCTGCTAAGTGGAGGCCCTCTTCCAGTGATGAGGGAAACACCACAAACAGTATTTTCTTATGTAGATATTTGTGGGTATGGCCTTGGGGCTTTGGGACAGGCCTCAGTGCCAGTAACTTGGGCACTGCCGTTTTAGAGGCAGGCCCTTCCAGAACCCTTCATCAGAAGGTGTGTGGCCTTTTACGTTCTGGCAGCAACAGGAAAGGAGTGGCCTGAGATGGAAGGGGCATGCCACGAGGTGGAGAGAGCAGAGTTGAAGGCAGAGGCAGAGAAGGGATCTCCTGATAGACCAGCAAATTGACCAGAAGGTGTATTGCTAGAGAAGTCTTTAAAATGGCTGTCAATATCAAAGTAGTGGTCATTGTCCAGATGACAACTGGTATTTAAGATGGTAGACCCTTTGGTGTTAGTAAGGTCAGTGAGGCAGTGAGAACGCAAGGGTTTGGGTAGAGCAAAGCAGGAGAGATCCAAGATGGCCTGTGCACAGCCATCTAGGGCCTCAGATGGAGGAGTTAGACGTGGATGCAGGGCAGCGAAGTCATTGGCCAAACCATTATTCCATCTGAGCCCACCATGGGCATATGCTTCACTAGCAATCTCAGCCCCGTATCTGCCTCTGGGATCATCCAAGGGACAAGGAAGGTAGGAAGGAGTGGCTATCTCAGGCTGTTCCAAATCTGGCAATCTCAGGCTGTTTCTTCCTATTTTAAAGCTTGCAAAATCAGTCAAAGTATAGGAAGAAATTTTTGAGTGGAGTTGTTTCTTTTTGTCACGAGATTGTACAATTTCACACCTACCGAATCCCAAAATGTTGATATCAGCACACCGGGTGTAGTGGTGTCAGGAAAATTTTTGAAGACCCGTTTAATTATGTTTTTTAGCTCTTGTTTCTCAACTTAGTTTCCTTGGGATGCCAAAATAAATTTTAAATGTCTGTAGGAATCACTTTCTACGATTGAGATCTGTGAACCCATCTTTGGGGATGTCCGAAAGATGGGGCAGGTGTCTTGTTTCTCTTACCTGCTCTTCCCTGCACAGAATTTCACCCCTACCTATGGGGCTCACTCCTACCTATGGAGCTACTGTGGGGCTCAACTCCTCCTTGGTCACTTGGGCTGCTCTCCCCTCAACATCCGAGCCACTGAAGCTCGGATGCCGATACCTTCGGCCATTTGCCAGGCCCAGTGTGGATCCCAATTGATCCAAAAATTAGAGATGGGAATAGGCCTATTTGGGCTTAAGGGACTTTCACCAGAAAATCCTGAGTGGTCCGCTGAATATCAGGGATCCTTGTTTAGGCACCACCTGTAACAGCCCGGGCTTGGATTGCATGACCAGGTGTTAGACTAGGAGTTCCAGTGATAGTCCTTGGGCAGCGAACAAAAGAGAGATGGGCATAATCAGGTGACCCCAAAGTAGAGTAGCTTTTAATGTTCAAAATAACTAACTTGCAGAGCAACAAAGAGCTGACTGAAGAATATGAACAAGGTATAGGGTGCACTCAAAAGGCGAGATTCAGGTTAGGAACAGTTACTAATATATGCAAGGTTGAGGGTGGAGTTTGAAGGAAGGAATCTAATGGAAAGTGGGAATTAGGAATACATAAATCACTGTGGCAAATAAGAACCAATAACAACAGGGGAAACAAAGAACCTTCTATTAACATTAGTATATTAACTCCCAGGGGGCAGTGAGATTTTAGTCACCCTGACTACAGAGATTCTCTCAAGGCTGAAGCTTTCATTGACCCTGACAGCTGGGGCCAGGGCAAAAGGAGCAAACAAAATGGGCTAAGGCAGGTCAAATGAGTGAACCAGCAAGTGAGCAGCAGCCAGTCTGCCAGCAGCAGCTAGTTTTTATGTCCACTAGCCCCTCCTAAAGTTTGCCTGTATACAGGAGACCATTTGTTCATCCTTCCTCTGCCATCTATTGGTGGACACCTTTTGCTATTGGATTAGAGAAGCCCTTCTGAGGAGTACTGTGTCTGCTACTGACTGCCTCATGTGAGGTGTTGTCAGGCAAAATCTGCCCAGAGACAAGGCTTCCCCGGCCCCCTAGCTGCCTCCTGCAAGTGACGTGTGCATTCCCTCCCCCACATGCCTCTGACAAGCAGGGTTGAGACAAATCAAAACTGAATTGGCTGAATCAAAACTAAATTGTCTCCTCACAGTTCCCACAGCTTAGAGTTAGCATGGGTGACCTTTTAGCGGAGCAGCTCTTCGAGAAGGAAAGTAGTTGTGACTTATGTGTGCAGGGGCCCCAAGGCTTATAATCTCTTGGAAGGCCTTATAGAGCACCTTTGGTTTAATTTCTCATGAAGCAGTTAAACCCTGGTGTTTATAGCTACAACACACTGGGGTGTGTCCAAGGCTCTACACACTCCTGAGAAAGGAAGACACTAGGGGAAAACCAGCATGATCTGGATGTCGGGATGGAGTGTACCTTAGTGAATTTGCACACAGCAACAAGTTGGGTGGGAGTGTTGTTCTACTCAAGGGTAGGAAGGCTCTACAGAGAGATCTGGACAGACTCAAATCAGTAGACTAGGGGCAACTGCATGACTTTAAGTGAGATGAAGTACCAAATCCTGCCCATGGAACAGTACAACCCCACATAGTCCTATAGGCTCATGGAGGAGGCTTGAGAGCTGCTCAGTGGGAAAGGACTTGGGGGTGCTGGTTAACATGAGCCTGTGTATGCCCAGGTGGCCAGGAAGGCAAATGGTAGGAGTATGGCCAGCAGGACTAGAGAAGTGATCATCCCTCCTGTACTCAGCATTGGTGGGGTTCTTCTAGAGTACTGCACTCACTTTTGGACTACTCAGTCCCAGAAGGAGTTTGATGTGACGAAGCATGCTCAGAGAAGGGCAGTGGGACTGGTGAAGGGCCTAGAAAACATGGCTTATAAGGAATGGCTGAGCAAGCTGGGAGTGTTTAGTCTCAAGAGGAGTACTGGGGGGGACTTCATCACTCAACAACTGCCTGAAGGGAGGGTTTAGTGAGGTAGGGGCAGACTTTTTTACTGTGCCTACAGCGAGAAGAAAAGAGGAAATGGCCTTATCTGAGAGAAGGGAGATTCAGATCAGATCCCAGAAAAAATATTTTCACCCTTTGGCTGGTCAGGCATTAGAATAAGTAACCCAGAGAGTTGGTGGGGTAACCCGTCCTGGAGGCATTCAGGAGGTTTCTGGATCTGGCACAGGGTGATGTGGTTTAGTGGTTTAGGGGTTACAGGGCACTGCTGGGCAAATGGGTGGACTGGATGATCTTGAAGGTGTCTACCTTGTTGATTCTGTGTTCAATTCTAAAAGACTTTGGAAGTTTTCCTCAAGGTAGGAAAGTTGAGTTCAGTGTTTGCTCCTCACCCTGTAATCCAAGGAATCTGTTCTCTCTGGAAATATTTATTTTATTTCTGAGATCAGATGGCTGTTCAGTCTATATCATAACTCTGCTCTCTTTGTACTCTTTCTCTCTTCAACATTGGAATATAAAATTATCCTACAGTCACATTCCACAGTGGGAAACTTTGGAAGGTTCTTTTACAAAAGATTTTTCTAGGACAAACTTAAGTACAAACGAAACATGTATCTGAGAACTGTTCATTGATAACAAGACATACATTGCCCTACTAAAGAATACAAAAGGCAGAAAAGGAGGAAGGAAAAGCAAAAGGAATAGGGGGTGCAAAAGAGAAGTGCAGCTTCGAGGGCACAGCTCCTGTGTCAACAGGCCAGACATGAGGCAAGGGGGTGCTTGGGCAGGAGGTGCAGAACCCTGATCAGGGTTGCAGCAGGATTGCGGCAGAAAGCTGGATTGGTAAAGCAGTGTCGGAAGCATGTGGCTCAGGCAGGAATGACGTACGCAGGGATAAAGCAGGTAGAGGTGTTGGGTAGGAATGCAGGGAGATAGGACAAACAAAGACTGGAGCAGGAGAGGGAGAAGTGGTAGGGCAGGACATGGGTTAGGCACAAGGCTCAGTGGATTCAGGGCTTCAATTAGTGAAATGCAGTCAGCAAGCCAAACACTGTGCCTTGCAACTTTTGATGCAGTTACGTTTTCCCCCTGGAGGTTCTCCGAAGGTCTGCTCCCTAGCAGGAGACCATTGTCCAGTCTCCTGTGTTCCTCTACAGTCCATTGGTGCAGACTTCTTGCCCGTCAGTTGGAAAACCTTTCTACAGTGTTCTTGTTGCTCTTGTTCTCCTCCTGGATACTGCCTATTCCATATGAGATGTGAAACAGCTGCCAGAACAGGTGCAGCCCCACCTGCCCCCCCTCCAGTAGTCTTGAGATAATGTTGGGGCAAAAATCAAAATCAAAATTGTTTCCTTACATCTACCTAGACTTCACTTCTCATTATGAGCAAGAGCACAAGCCATTGTAAAAACTTCTTATAAAATGGGTTATTTCGATGAAGTATTTTTGGGTCTTTCTTCTGGTGTTTTTTAAATGACAAGTGAATGAAAAATATTGAAACCACATTGCAGTAGTATAGGTCCATTTCTTCAGTGCCTGTTAAAGATTAATATAATTAATGGTGGTAAGGCAGTTGTACTTATTACTTGTCAGTGTTTTTATAAAAATTTCTGCAATACAGGCAGTAAATTATTTTATATCTTCACACATTTGTTATCATCCACAGACAGAAGCAAAGGAAGTTTTTGCATGCAGATCAGCCATTGAGCCTAACTTCTGATTCAATGAAAATCTTGCAAACATAAGATAGCTTCATTCACTCTGTCTATCCAATAGTTATATAATTCATGTCATGACAATTTTAATTCTGTAAGTATTCTGTAAGAGGGCGTTGTATCTTCTTCCTATGATGAATTTGCTCTGGTACTCCCTTTTTTTAACATATTGTACTTTCAACATCTGTATAAACAATGGAGCTCACCATTGCAAGAAATCAATAAAATGGTCAATTTAATGCTGAAACAAGAAACTGATACCCATATATGGCTATATTAGAAAGTATAATTATGTTTCAAAGTATTGAATATATACAGGAGTAATAATTTACCTGGGGTAATCATGACTGGAGGCAACTGTCAGATAAATGAAGCTACACATTTCTGAGTTTAAACCAGTCCGAGAGATTGGAATGAGATTTATGCAGGCTATAATGCTTTCTTTATTTATGATTCTTGCAGTCTTTTGGCACATTCACTGTTTCCTGCTGTTACAAGCAGGAAAATAAACTAGATGTTTGGATCAGTTCTTGAATGGCAAGTTCAGAATGAAAAAAAAGGTCTTTCTTCCTTTAACATAATGGGAAATTATCTAGAAGTTTAGTGTAGACTTTTCTGAGGCAGACAATTTTGTCTAAATCATTGCTTCTAGTTTCAGTGTATTTAAGGTAAGACTAGTATCAGTAATAGATAATTCAGAGTTAAATCAGAAATTTCCCCAGTGTTCCATAGACAGTTTTGTGCACTGATTTAACTGTGGTATAGATAAAATACAAGTAAATAGTTTCATGGGCCATTTCTCTCAAAGCATTTCTAATAGAACAGTTGAAGCAGTGAATCCCCTGATAAAGGAAATACTTGAAGGTGAGAAAAAACTGGGATAGTTCATGCTTTGAGTTAATATCATTGAAGCAAAGGTTAATACTGTGATTATTTGTGCTAACTTTTTATTATCCCTTCTTTTTATTGCCTTTATGTGTCTCCTTCTGGTTGAGGTCTGGAATTGCTCTATCTTTCCGTTCCTTTCAAAGATGATGGTTTTTAAATTAAATATTTCCTAACAGTGTAAAAATTACTTTAAACAGTTAGTTTTTTGTTTGCTTGTTTCACCTTTCTTTTGATTGGTTCTGCTCTGAGTCATATCAGGTAATTCTCTAGAAAAGAAACAAGAAAGGAAGTATTTATTATGCGATATCTACCTTCAAACTCCCTCTTCTAAGTTAACAGTAAAATGTACTGATTTAAAGATCAATCAGCATGTCATTTGGTGTTCTCTGACTCATTCTCTTTCTCTTCAGAATGCTTTGAAAAACAAATTATATATTGATGAAGAAGCCTGTGCAGCCTTGGACTGCAATTAGATGCACTTAATGGAACAGAAAGAGTACCCTGCTGTCATGTTAAAAGACTAGGTACTTAGTTTTTGGTTTAAGTCTGTTTGAGCCAAAGGATTTCAGTTGCAGATCAGATGCTTTAATTCAGATAAGATGAAATGTTATAGTTTTTTCATTCCAAAGGCATTACAGTTTGCTCTTTGTGAATTATGAATACAGAAAGTTTTTGATTTCTTTTCAGTAACTGGTGTGGTTTTTGCCTCACATGGTTTTATTAAAACATTCTAGTTTGGCTAAGGCATTTGCAATAGTAGTAGATTTCCTGACTCTCCACCCAGGCAAGAAAATGGCAGAGCAGTCAGCAGTAGATTAGAGCAACAATCTCTTGACCCAGCTGATGAGCAGAATACCAGGTCTGACTTCAGACTGAGAGTCCTGGGTAACCTGTTTTGGAAAATAAAATGAAATTAAATGCTCTTTTTATTGGCATCTTCTCCTAGTCTCTCACCTACTGTGGCTTCAGGGCTTCACCTCTTCTAAGATCTCAGTTCTGCAAATTGCTGAGCAACTCAAAGCTCTTGCCTAATCTGACAGAAGGCCTGAGTCTCAGTGCTGTGTCTTTGATAGGACTCTCTGGAGGCTAAAACTTTGTGTATGCAAGCAGTAAGTTAGCTTGGAGGGCTCTGAATACTGTGGGAAAGAGCCTTACCCACCATTCATGCCTGGTATTGCAATATTGTCTAGTACACTGTCCAGCTTAATTGGGCTGTTTTCTTCATTGTTTTCGGGTACCTCCAGTGAACTGCAATGATTTTCAGGTTTTCTTCAGCCATAGAAAGCATTTGCCTAACCTGGTTGCACCAAGAAGCAGCCCCTTGTACAGAGATGTTATTCAGCTTGTGCTTCAACACAGAGGAATCTTTTCATTCCTGTTACCTCAATGCAGTTTTGCAGACCCTCACAGAAAATAGTCTGTTCTGATGTGGCCTATTTACTTCATAAAATAGGAAGTCACAGTAGTTTTATAGACATTTGTCTGTAGTTCATCTTATGAAGAGCCTGCCAGAGATTTAATTTGGTTACGTTTTCTTTTCTATATGAGGTGCCAGAAATTTGACCCAGAAGCTGAGGTTCTCAGTTTGCTGTCAGAAGGAGCTCTTGTTGGAAATAAGGACAGTACATAAGTAGAGTACATTAGTTTGTCGGCTGGTTTCAGTTAGAACCTAGCCCACAGAAGTAATTGACCAATCAGAAAAGTGTACACCTCTGTGCATACACATTTTAAAAATTGAGAATGCGGAAAAGAGGCTCTCTTTCCTTCCAGTGAAGATCGAGGTAACCTCCCAGCTCCGCTGCACCTGGGCCAGGCCGGCCCCCGCCGCATGGCCAGAGGGGCTGAGCCCGGCCTGGCCCGGCTGAGTCTTTTTCCTTGCACACCCCGAGCCGAGCTCGCATGGCCAAGAGGGCCTGGGGCCCCGGCATGGCTGAGAAGCCTCAAGCTGCTCCACACGGGCACAGAGCAGCAGGAGGCTCTGAGCTCTGGCATAGAGCGTCAAGAGGGCCCAACCTCCGGCATGGAGCGGCGGGAGGCCCCGACCTCCAGGCACAGAGTGGCGGGAGGGCCCATACTGGCCGAGCTGAGTTCTGTTTCTCTTTGTATTCCGGAGAAGGCCTAGAACTAAA
>VWZN01017149.1:0-31118 GCA_013396955.1 Regulus satrapa
TACAAGCCAGAGACAAAAGATGTTCCAATAAACTTTTCAGCAGCACGCTGGAGATCATTACGTAACTGGGAAATTAATTTAGAAAGCAAGTTCCTTTGAAGCATTTCCACAAGGACAGGATAAATCAACCACAGAATTTTTAAATGGTCTGCTTTATTGTCACCCAGAAGGACGCCCTATGAACCCAAGCTGGAGATGCATCAATCACTTATCCAACAGCTGAGCATGAGAATTAAGTCCTGTCACTAAAGGAAGCAAAAACCAACCAACAAAACAAACAAAACAAACCAAACCCAAAACCAACCAAACAAGAAACAACAAAAACCCCCTCAGATTTTCAGAAAAAACTGAAGAGCTAAACCTGTGAAGGTCACAATGACACTACCAGGGGAATCAAGTAAGTCATGCTACCAGCTCTTGATTTGCAGCAAAAGCCTCAGAAGTAACTTTGACCATAGCAAAAGGGCCAACACCTCATGACAGAATGATAAAAACCAAAGTGGAACACCATACCCTTTGCTGTCTCTACTCAGATGAAACTATCTAGGCAACAGGACAATAATAAAAATTTCCTATCTAATTCAGAAAGGACAAGCACAGACAATTTTGTCAATTGATATGTCAATGCTCTACTCAGCTTCAAGGATGGTTTACTTTGGTCTGATGCGACACAATTTCATAGCACCATCTTCTGCTGTTTAATTGCAATTGTAATGACAAAGATGACAGATTTATTTTCTTTCTCCACTGAAAACAAAAAGCAACCAACCAAAGTTTATTTTTCTTGAAACAAAATCTCCAGTTTGTTGGCAACCAAGCCTACCTGCACATCTATCTTTCCCTGAGCACTTTGGCTCTATTGCAGCCACATTACATTAAGATGAAATGTGTTCTGCTGAAGCTGCCTCATCAGTAAGTATTGCTGAAGCAATTTAGTAATGATCTTAATGCACAGTGCTGGATTTTTCTAGCCATCTCAATTGGCTATTAAAATACAAAACTGCACTTTGAAATTGCTAATGCACCACTTCAGAAATAGTTAGCATGATGGAACTGCAGAAAGCAATGTTCATATAAGTGGAAACCTTACTTTTTGTGAATAATTTCTGGAAAATGATACCTAAAATCTACTATGAGATTAGATGTTCATTTTGCATATGAACACAGGATTCTTCAATCCAGCTTGGAGAGTTATTAAAAGCTTAACGGTTTCAAGGGAGAAACAGACAAAATATGTGCCTATAATACTGCAGCACAGCCTTCCCAGACATGTTGTTTACTTCTTTACTGCTAATGGGAAATGACAGTTAAATAGAAAAGAGAAAAATCATCATTATGATGAAAATTTAAAAGACTTCAAGAAAGTAATATTCTACTGCTCACAGGCCAGCTCCAGTTTTAAGTGAGACAACCAGCCAGGAGGGATTTTGCATACCCTTTGAAATGATACTTTTTGATTTGGAAAATAATTTCTTTAATGACTAACTGCTTATCTCTAAAGATGGTTGAAATATGTCTGAAGTGAGGACAAGCTGATTCCACTACTTCCTGCCATTAAAATATATATGTAAGAAAAAACATAAGAGATTCACCTTCTTTCTCCACTTAAGACAAAAAAGACTAGAAAAAGCCTGAAAAACTGGAACTGAAGTGCTATTCTAATAACAACTATTACTTTATGAAATTGTACACAAAAAATAATTTCCTCGAGGATGGAAGGAACCACTTCACAGAATCAACGTAGGTGTTTGAAGGAGAAACTCCATATATGGTAACTTACACAAATGAGATGGCAAGTCTTTAATGACCAAAGGCAGATAATACATTTGATAATTTATTTATACCACAAAGAAGAAAATTATAACAGCAGCTGTATGCATTTATCATTACTTAAATTAAAGAACATGACCCTCAGTCTGGGAAAAATAAAGGTACAGATATAACCTACCACTTTTACAACTTCAGGCACTGGCAACACAATTGTGTCAAAATATGGTTGAGAAACAGGAGAGGCTTTTATAGCACTTTTACAATGGTGCCTTCTCATTTTATGATTGTCAAGAGAATACAATTTTTATGTGATAAACTATCCGACACTCACATATTCTTCCATTAGACAATCCTAGCCTGCATGGAAACCATGCTTTTTAATGATGTTAACTTAAAAATTACAGTCTGAGACACTATCTTAAAACTGGAAAATTATGTATCAGTCCTTGACGGAGCACTTTCAGCTAATTGGAGGAAATATGACTTCCTTCAAGCAAAGACATTTTACAAAAAAATGGCATTTTAGTTTCAATTGTGGTGGTTTTCTATTTATACCTGAAGTAAGTGATACAGTTACAGTTATTTGAAGTGAAGCAGTTAAATTAGAGTTGAGAACAAAAATATTTTGCTAAACCCAGACTAGAGAAAGTTTCCCTGCTTCCTCATTTTTATATGGTTCTGGCTTTTAAGCTACCCCATTTTGCTCTGTTTTAGATAAGGATTCACAGAGCACAGAAGGAAGAAAACATTGAAAACCAGAAGTAAATTCACAGCTGACAGGATCATAAGACTGAAATTCTTCAGACTGTAAGAACAGATTCTGCTCAAAATGTGAAAAAACAATTTTGTTGGAAACACTTTGGACATTACAAAACATTTCTTAATTTCTTAATCAAGAAAATACCTGCCTGACTTGCTGTAAAACTCCATATTCCCACACACTAAAGTTTGCTATGGCATATTTAGTGTCTCTTAAATTAGAGAAAATAGATCAATAAAGTAGTAGAAGTGGTAACTACAAGAAAAAAAATAAAAGGAAAAAAAAAGTACCATCATCAGCCTGAAGCAAGCACTTGCAATCAATTATCAAACAGCAAGATCTGAAAGCTCTCACTGTTCTCTGAAACTGGGAAATAAATAATTGGGGTCCTTTGTTTCCAAAAGGCCCTTTTTTCATTTTAAGCGCTGTAGCTATTACCTGAGATTAAAAGGTAACTTCTGACTTTGCTTTGCTAGATAAAAGTTGTAAGTTTCCTCCTTCCCTTACTGAGAGCAGCACTTTAATTTTTTTTTAAATGAATCCTCTATTCTGCTATTCTGAATTGAACACTTTTTTTTCTTTTTAGCAGACATTTTAAAATATACATAATTGAACTGCACTTTCTTGAGTATTTCAGTTGTCACTGCAAGCTGGAATACTATCTGTGCAACAGAACACACAAGATATTTCCAATAAAGCCATCAATCCAAATTAAAATATGTCTATTCTTATGAAAAAAAAAAACCATGAACCTCTAGGAAGCTACAAACAGTAATGGTCTAGAGGACATTTCAGTAACAATCCAAGATAAATCTACAGTGAAATCATACCTTATACTGATGGTGAAAAATCACTGCATCATCTCAAGAAAATGTTATAACTTATCAGATGGTTAAATACAATACACTACTTAAACTATATTGATTCTTTTATTAGTATAGTAAGAAAGCATCATTATCATCCACCGACTTTATCCAGTGTCACCAAGGATAAAACAAATAGTTATGGGAAAAGAAAATCCCTCAGGTTCTGAAGAATTGGTTCAGTTCAGCACAGAACACAACAAAATAGGAAATCTGGACCTCACTATGCCCAATGGTGTAGTCTTAACATTTAGACAGACATACATAACTCCCAAAATAAATGCGCGTTATGCCCTTTATATTAATCCCATTTTATTTTTGCATCTTTTATTGAGATGTCTGGTTTAGGGGCTTAGCTTTTGCTGATTAAGAAATTTAAGATAAAATGGATTGCCATCCAGAGGGATATAGAGAATGGTGCTGAACAGTACTTAAAGAGATACATTAATTTTTAATCTGAAGCTCCAAAATATAAGTACAGTCTAAATGGATTAAAAGTTTTCATATGGCTGTAATTCTGAGAGCAGAAAGACTAGAGAATTAAGTGCCCCTAAACATGTTTTACTGCCCGAAGCACTGTGAGGTGGAATTAAAGAGAATGTGTTACTGGCTGAATTCATTAGGAATGAGCAAAAAGCATGCTTTCAGACATCAAAAGGGACAGAGGTGCTGGTCTGTCCAGACCCTTTTCATCTAAAATGTCATGAACAGAAGGGCAGCTCCAGTCATCGTGGTAAGATCCTGACACAGCTCAAACACTGTAATGATAAGCACTATTATTGTGAAGGGGGTGGGAAGTAATCCTCTTTCTCTATGACTTTATACTCAAGCCACCAGAACATCCAGACAGTGAAATTAGCTGATCGTTATGTTGTTCCTCTTTTGGGTGTTTTCAAGCCTGATGTTTCTCCTCTCAAGTCTCCTGGCACTCAGCTGTTCTGCTTCACACACCCTGAAGTTCGTTTCTGCAGTTTTGGTTGTCTTTTAAGACCCACATTTCCTATAGAAGTGAGGTCAAAACTTTTTTATTACATTCAACACTGCAGTAGTTACAAGAATCTTGATTTTATGCTTTGTTGCTGTTGTTTTATTTGGGGTTTTATTTTTTGTTTTATTTTGTTTTCCTTCTGGTATGTTGTATCAGAGCTTAAATTATCAGCTAGGTAGGCAAATAGGTAGGTAATATTTTCATGACTTTTGTGTTTACTCAAGTTTCTTACTGCCAGAAATTTTCTACAGTGGTAGAAATACATTTTTATGCTGACCATAAAAAAAATCATTTAAAATGAAACTAAAATGAAATTTTTCATTTAAAAAATGAAATCAAGTTTAATTTCTATCATTTGTGCATCAGCGTACTAATTGTGCACCAGCATACTGCTCAATGCTTCTGGGTTTAGTAAAAGTATATTTGGAGTGTGATAGGACATCATGAAAATCTTGATGCCAGTTGGAACTACTTTCATTTAAAATCTTCCAGTCAAATGCAATGAAATGGGACTGAGCACTGGAAACCCTGAACAGTGACTGAAGTTCACAATTCACTGCCCATACACAGTTCTTTGCAGGGTCTTACAGGATGTTAACGCACAAGTTATATTACAAAGCCAGACAGTGCCATTAAATGGCTTTGCTTTGAACCCCTGCATTTTGGCCCCCAGGAACAATTCCATTCTCATTACCACTAGTCTTGTTTCAGTGCAGAACAAGAAAAGCATATTACCTAATGACAGACTTTTCAGTAGTGTCTAAATCCCAATGATTTAAATAAGAAAGCTGCAAGTATATCTTTCCTCTGTTACAGCTATCAGGTACTGTAGTGATACTGGCTGCTAAAATCTGCAGTGCCCTGGGAGTGACTGAAATAAAATATCTACTGTTGGCCACTCAATCCTTTGCAAAACCATACAATGAATTGTATGCCTGACTGAAGAGACATGCAAGAAGCATACAAAAGACAATCTCCCAAGCACATGAAAAAGAGGAAAAGCTTGCAAGCATGAGAGTTAGCAATTACCTTCAAGACACTGACTATGGCTATATGCCAGTACTTGCAATCAGGTGTGTCAAAATGATGATCAGCTTTAAATGCCTACACAGCTGCAGCTCTCTTTGAACCCTTGATTTTCATATTACATAACTCATTTGTGTCTTTGTTTACCTCCTCTCCCCCCAAAAATAAAACTAAAGGATTAGAGGTTTAGCACATGTGATGCTAGGAGAGCCTTTTTGTAAAGCAACAGAAACAACTCTATGGGATCTGCATTCAGAAGAGACCTCCTGGCAGCACGCAACCATGCCCTTCCCCCTTGTCACATGCCCAAAGCCATCACGAGACAATGCTTATTTAATATCTGATGTTTAAAATATGTTCACCAAATTAATCAATGTCTTTTATATGGTGGTGGCTAGCTATAAAAATTAACACTCATTAAAAAGCCCAACTAACTTCCACGACTAATAACTTGTAAAAGCCCTCATCCAGAATATATCAGATGAAATTAAAAGGACCTCTACGTCTAAAGCCTTGAAAATTTCCTTCTTTACCAACTTTAAGTGCTGAAAGATACAGTCTACTACAGACAGACAGGCAAGTTAGAATCTCTGAATTTACCTCGCATTAGGGAAGCCAAGACTTGCTTTCATGTGGTAAATTCTCAGGGCAATAAGGAATGAACTCAGTAAAGCTGGGTTATATACCAACAGAGACAGTCAGGAAAAGAATTTGAAAGATATTTGCTACTCCAATTTTGGTATGGAACAACCTACTTAGCTAAAAAACAGGTTTACTTTCTTTATTAATTTTGTGACTAGGAAGGAAGGAATGGTGTGGAAGCTACTGTCCTGATTTTCAGATCCTGCTCTGGACACCAAAGCATCCCAATTTCACTGTGAGGAGTAAGAAATACTGATTATATAAATACCAAGTGGTTCTTACATTGCATCATAATGGTGTGAAAGACCAGTTCAACAGATAAAGCACATAAAATATGAGGAGATAAGCATCACAGAAATGACTACAACCAAGAGTCACAGGTTTTACTCTCAACTTCTGCAGAGAGTTTGATGCCTCTCAACAGATAATTTTTCACTGAAGATTTTGAAAAAAAAAAAAAAAATTGCTCTAGATATTAAAAATAGTATTGATAAGGTTTATATCCCAACTATAATTTGTTTTCTTCATTTTGCTATTGTAGCTGTAGAATACAGGAAGCCTAACAGCATGCTTCCTTTCTGCCTGAATTATGAAGGTAAAACCCCTGGCTTCTGCAGAAAATTAGTCCATCTTAAAACTTTTTTTTTTCCAAGTTCCCAGTTAACTTGTTTCTATAAAAGCAAAAATATATTAAAAAAATCAACTTTACAATAAAATTCATGATTTATAGTACTTACCTGTAGTAAACTTCATTTGAGAATAAATATACAAAATCATATTTTCAGCAGTAAACAGCAAAAGTTCTTTAGCTTGCCCTAAAAGGTACCTTTTTGGTATCCATTCTGTTTTATGAAAACAATTGTAAAAAAAATAGTTTCAGGCATATTCTCAAAACAAACATGATGCAAACCTATTATAAGATAATGATTGCCTCTGTTGTCCATTTTCACAATGCAGCAAAAATTTGGTCATGGTGAATAATTTTTACTGTTTCGCCACAACCAGAAAGGACAAGTTAATTTTAGTTTCTTTAGCCTTAGGTCTCTCAAAATGACTTTTATATCACACCCTTAGTTTAATTCCATACCTTTAAAAAAATTGCCTGTACTTCTACTCTGAATTCACATGCATACAAAATACCATTAGAAATGCTTTTCTATTAGAAAAGCCATCCAGCATTGTAATTGACCACAAGAATACAGACTTTCAGGGATTTACCATCGGTTCATGTTTAAATATATCTTACTCTTCCCCGAGAGCAGAGCATAATGAATACACTGCAGTGTGAGAGTGCACTGTTTTCCGTGTTGCACTATCTTTGTTGTGTATTAGAGGTCAATCGCAACAATGTGCCTCAATATATTAAATATACTTCACTATGGTATAAAAAACTCAAAAGCCCTATGGAGAAGCATATTATAATATTCACATGAGGGAACATGTAAGGGAGAACACTGAAAAAGTTGCAGATTATTCCCATTATCTCCTAAAATGGGGAGTAATGTCATGTGCAGTACATATATTAAGATATATGCAAATGTGTTCTTTTCATATATATATATATATATATAATAACACACGTGCTTATGAAATAGCTATTATGGATCAAAAAAAAAAAATTAGCTGCTGTTCATTCCATTTACTGTGAAAATATGCATTTTGTCCAGAAATTTGCTATGAAGAAAAAATGCTTCTAGAAAGGAATTTGGATTTTTGTTCTGTAACAAGAAGTTTCTGCTGGAAGCAATAAAGCTCATTTAGACTAGTGAAGGTTTTGTGCTAGATTTCCACATAATTTTGTTGCAGAATAAAATAAAATTCTTCTATGGATCTGTGCAAGTAGATATTCTTATCTTAGTGTTCCAAAGATTACTAGAAAAAACCATCCTGGAAGTAGAGAGGATAATCAAAAAACCTGAAAAAAGGAAGAATTCAGGAACTCCACATTCAGCAACACCTTAAATGAAAGTCAAAGGTCTGAGTAGAGTAACTTTAGAACTAGTATATGTGATGCCACATAGTATCGCCGTGTCTCTTTAGAAGGTAAGGAGACATCACTGTAGTAAACATCAAAGAAAGCAAACCACAACTCCTTGAACTTCTTTCTATTTCAGAAAGAGATGTAACCATGATTTCAAGTTCTGCCAGCAGAAATTAATTTCAGTATTTGAAACATTTCAGTATTTGATAGGTCAACCAGTTAGCAAATCAACAAGGTCAGATGTCATTTAAGCTACAAGAGCTTACAAACACCAAGTATAAAATGGACATCTAATTTTCTTCTCTACCTTTCGGTCCTTTGAACAACTTGATCTCTACGACGGTCTCCAGTATAGGTCTTCTTCGCCGCACGTACAATCGCACTATGGAACCAGCCTCCTTCAGAGCCTCCACAGCTTTGCTGTGTGAAACTTCTGACACGTCAACCTCGTTCACTCGTAAGATGCAATCGTTGACCCTACAAAAAAAACAAAACAAAACAAGGAACCATAGGTACTAAATGCTTCAGCTGTTACTTTGGACCAAACAAAGTTTTGTCAGCAATGCTGTAAAATGAAGACTACTTCACTTGGGAATCACAGAGTTGTGGAGTATGATGAGCTGGAAGGGACCCACAATGATTATGAAGTCCAAGTCTGCCAGATGACAGCCTTAATGCAATATGCTTCAAAAGCAATGAGACAGAGTACTCAGTCCTCCCAAAAGATATACCTGATTCAAACTGGAGTCTACCCAATTACTCACACCCACCATCCTCCTCCATAGATTGGGGTTACATGCACTGTAGTGATAGAAATCAGTAATAACTTGCCTTTAAAGAGGACAACTACAGTTGCTCTTAACAAAATCTCATAGTGTGATGCCAAAGCTGCCATAATAAAAATGCTGTCCTACAAAAGGCAGACAATTTAAAAGAGAATGTTTGATGCTAAATAATTTACTCAAGTTAAATTCTTTATGATTTTAACACTGACTGTAGGCTAAAAGATCTGCTGTATGGTAATCACATTTTATTTTTTATTAGAATACTAAAAATTCCCTCAGTCTTACTTTGAGCATTTACTACATTATCTGAGGACAAACATATAATCACCCTCAATGTCCTGGTTAAAGGGAGCTGCATTCTCCTTATCTGGCAGACTTGTCCTAGTTGGAATAGAAATCCACAACTTAAGAGCAGTAAAATCCATCTCCAAAGCAGTAGGCTAATGACTTAACTACTGGGGCATCCTTTCTTTGCAAATGAGGACAAGTGAAAAGAGCAAATTCCAAATAATTTGGAATTGAGACTAATTGAGGCTCTACTGCTCTTGTGCAGTACATTTGTTGTGAGATACCTCTAAGTACTTTGGGTACAGAGGAAAATGGCATGTTGTAAACAAATGTGTTCTACATGTCTGAAAGGACAATCAGCAAAGCAAATATGGGTTGCTAAAAACATTCCCATTTCTTCAATGTTTTTATACATTAAAATCAACTATCCAGTGTTACTCTTTACAGTAAAAAACCCTAGATCTGGGTATTAACTAAGAGTCTTAGCACATGGAGGGAGAATAAAACTTTACCTAAGTTTATCAGAACTCAGAATTTAGCATGGTTTTTGTCATGTTCTTGTGCTGCTACTTTTGTTTAAACAAACCCAAATCAAAATGACAGAAATAATGCAGTTATTTGAAACTACTCACACTTGGAAAGGACACAAAGCTCATGCTTCCCTTCTGAGAAAAAGTACTACAAGACAAAACGTTTCCAGATACCATTAAATGGTCGAGTTTGGTGGTTTACTCGAAAGCCAGAAATTTTCATGGTTGGGAGGGACTTCAAGCAACCCCTTCTAATGGAAAGTGTCGCTGCCCAAGGTTGAGAATGATGGAACTAAAGGATCTTTAAGGTCCATTCCAACACAAACCAAACTATGCTACTATGATTCTATGCTTTTTCACACCTGTAGGCTTTCTTCTCCCTCATAAGTAGGTTAATTTTTCATTTTTAAATTAATAAATACAATATTCAATAATATGTATGCACATGCTGCAACAAAATAAACCTAAAAGGATAATAGCAAAAAAAAGTCAGTAAACCAAACTTAATAAAATTCTTTCAGACTGTTAAGTGCATGCATACTTTATCCTTAGGAATAAAATTATTCTGCCTTTACAAGCAGCTCTTCAATATTTTTTCCTGTCTTTATGTTCATGTGCCAAGTATATGGAAAAAATATTTTTGTGATTTCTTTTCCTATTTATTGGTGGATATGCACTATACCTGCAAGCTACTTTCAGATGGTGACAGACCTGTACCCAGGGTAAGATCTGCCTCATAATTCAAGATAGCACAAATCCAACAAAAGAGATCCTAGTAATTTCACCAATACCTACAGTAGTTGTATTGTCATATAATCATAGAAAGGTTTGGGTTGGGAGTGACCTCATACATCTTGGCTTTTTGGGCTGCCAGTAAACATTGTCAGGTCATGTTGAGCTTCTCATCCATCAATATCTCCAAGACGTTCTCCTCAGGCCTGCTAACAAATATTATGCATAAACCTAAATTGATTAGGATGCGTAGAATCCCCCATGCAGGTAACAAATTAAAATGAGATAGGTTGGCATTCATATGGCACACTGGCTCATCTAACTTCTTTAACATAATGAACATATTCTACAAAAATTTTGTAGTATAAATTCGATATGAAGGACCTTGGATAGTCAAATATAGAACACATGCAACAATCATACCAAAACAGTTACAACTGATAGAAGACATATCAGAGACATTTTGTTAAGGGGAGAGGTCAGGGTATTGTTGTTTCTATCTTCAAAGCAGAAAAGAGCTTGTATTAATAAAAAGAACTCTATTTTTAAGGGTTTCAACTTTGCTATATTCAGCTGAGTTTGATTTTCACTGTTTTCAAGAAACTGCAGGCATCCTTGAGAAACTGATAAACACTTCGGTCAACTTGTAAGTAAAGAAGATGACTACAATCCTTAGGCACTTATTGGACATATAGTAGGTGACAACTGTTAATGATCATTCTGTTCCCTTGTTCAGTGCAATATGGTGCCCCGGAGGGAAATTCAAAGCAGCGTAGTGTGGCAGCTAAGAGCCCCAGAAGACCAAATGGTCCTGCCAACACATATTAGCCCACTTGCAGCCTCATAACAAAGCTAACTATAGACTGAAGAACAAGGGAATAATCTGTATTCCGTGGATCGACACCATGACACTAAATCCTGTAATAATCCACAGGTCTTAGTTATTATCCAGATACCTCCAGCTAACTCATATTAGTGGGACTAATAACTAACACTGCTTTTCAAAAATAGAGCTATCATCTTTTCACTGCGGAATGTTCAGCATTCATCGATTCTTTCTAAGCAAAGCTAATTGATTTTTTTTTAGTTGCCTCCTCAGAAAAACTCAAACTAATATGGACTTTATTTATTCTTTTGTCAGAACATAGACATCAAGGTAAAAATAGTTATAATGGAAGAATGAGTGCAAAACTATTGAATATATCATGTAGATATATACCTCCATATATCACTATGGAGATATCAGATAGGCTGCAAAAGTAAGAAAAAGAAACACTAAACTTTCTTTTTATCCTTTGCTCTTTTTTCTAATCCTTTTATTATAAGTTTCCCTATAAAATTGTTATTTTCCTTCTTCCAGAACTCTCAAGAGCACAGCACCTTAAGCATGAAGGATTAAACACACAGGATTGTAGTTGGCAAGCTGAAAGAGGTCAGCAAATAATTATAATTACGTTATATGACCCTAAGAGAATATGTCTAGTGCATTAGTTAGTTAGTTACTCTCATAATTTGCTTTTTTTTTTTTCTTTTTTAAAATTCCATACACACTCTTCCTATTCCATAATAGTTAGAATTTACTGCACATGGGGTAAAAAAAAATGTACATATTGATACTGGTTCATATAACTTCCTTCCAAGATGAATATTTTTATTTATTATTTTAATTTCCGCTAAGAATTCAGAATAAAGGTTATCACATTTCCTACAGCAGCCTTCAGATCTGTCTTTAGAATCACAGAATACAGAGCTAACACTAAATGCCAATGACATGTATGCACCTTAGGGCATCATTTCCTTATGTATAATGATCCTTAGAGACATGAGCAAATTCATGTATACTCTTAGACCCCTTCCTGACACTGTAAAATAGTGTAAAACTACTTCTATGTCTATTTCAAAAATAAAGAGATAAAAATTCTCAGTGGAAGAAAACTCCTATCTGTCTCTGGAAGCTGGAGGGGAACTACTGCTTATGAAAATGGCTGATGAAGGTAACAGCCAATCCTAACAAAAAATTTGACACTTATGTGATTTCTAATGAAATTCCAGGCATTTCATGGTTACTACTGAAACTACTACTTGATAACACTTATGATGGGGGGAGGGATTTGTAACTTAAAAATAACACAGCAGAATTAGAACTGCACTGAATAATAACTTGAAATCCTAGGATTGATTTTGATTAAAAATATGTGGAAATATTGGTGCAATAAAATGGTAAACCCAACTGCATTTAATATGAAGGCTATTGGAAATATTGAATCTAACCTATGCTTCTAACAAGAACAGAATTAGCTTTAGTTCTGAGGAAAATAAATAATAACTAAACCCACAGTGTTTCATTTCTGAGAGAAAAACATCATTTTTCAAGTCTCTGAATCTATGGTATTAATCTATTGCAGTGAAATAAATTCAATAAAATTTAAGCTTTTCCCCAAGAATGCTGGCCTGGTGCCATCCCAATTCTTCTTGTGCAACCTTCACCAGGTTCTTCTTTCATAGTCTACAAATGTAGGATTAAAGCCTTACCTGCATCCCGCTTCCTTTGTCTCCTGTTTACAGTCTAAATAAGCTTTCCAGAGGAGAGTCTGCACCTTCTTGGCTCATCTCGAACAGGGACTAGCCCTCATTGCAGCCCCCAGGCATACTCAGCATAAACACTGGGTAACCAAACAAAGCAGTCTCCTGCCTGTTCCTGGCTGCACTCGCCCTTGCAACAAGTCTTCAAAAGCAAGAATTGAAAGGCAAACATCTCAACCAAGCACAAAGCAGCTGTGTGTGCGTGTGTGTGCAAAGACAGGAACTAAACCCTTGACCAGCCTTTCCCTGAAGTAGATTCACCCAGGCAGATGGTTTCTCCCCTTGCACTAGCAAACCAGTTTCCATGTGTTGGCCCGGGAGCCCAAAGGTTGGTAGATGGCTGAATTAACAAGTCTTGCTGAAAAGCAGGATGTGCTTGCTCAAGCCTAGTGCAGTGCTTCTGCAGCCTCATATCAGCAAATGGAATGATTGATTATCATCCCAGAGACTGAAATTTAAAAAAACCAAATTCTTATAAAATGTTTCTCATTTAAGTATGTGTGCAGATTTTACTACAGGATAATGGAAATCCAGTTTGTCCCATAAGCACACCACCTGCATTCAGTCCACAGTCTCCAAAGCCTATACGATTTTGGAGGGGGACCTGAAATTGTGTTAGTTATCCCCACATAGTTTAAATTTTTTCATTATTTTGGGCATCAAAAATACCCACTTACTCTTCCAAGTGAAAGTGATCTCTAGTGGATTCCTGCTTAAATGGCAGATGGTGAAAGATGAGGAAGACCATGAGCAAAAGCCTACCCAAGCAGATGCAGCTCACTCCCTCTAGATCAGGGCAGTCCCAATCACTTTTCTCATTCCCATATCCAGGGACATGCTAGCACTAAGTCCTATGTGTCTTCCCACAGTTTGCATGAGAAATAAAAAAGTACAAATAAAATTCCTTCTTTGTATACCAGGAATCTACTGATGGTTTTGGAGGTAAAAGCACCTGCTATAATGCAGTAAAGAATTTCAGATCCCATCTAGGGAGGCTATAGGTCTTACCACCATGATCTGCAGGTATCCCACCAGAGGACTTTGAGCTTTATTTCACTTCTAGAACAGAGACCAGAGCTAAAATTGGGGAATCAGGGAATAAGTCCTGGATTTCAACATTTGTTATTGCCTGAAATGACTGTGTTTCCATACCTTGTTAGAGACATGACCTCGCTGAAACCTGAGATACAACAAGCACAGCCCCAGAACTGTCATAAGACATTTACATTGCTTATCCTTTGCTACTGCTTTAGTTACCCACAGATTTTTTTTTTTTAACAGCTTTTAATGAAATGGCATTGTATTAAAGGGTTTACATAACAGTCACTGAATTTAAAACCCAAGTGACTGGCTACAACATCAGTAAAAATATTAGCAGAGCACTTCCTCATCATATACAGTGTCTTTTTATCCCTCTCCTAGTGTTTCATTTATGACTCTAAGTTAAAGTTTGAAGTTGTAAGTCAGAAACAGACGGCATACTGCACTATATAATTAGGAATGGAAAAGTCCCTGCAGCCTTTAGACTCTTAAAGGAAAATATATTTAGAAGCTTGAATATGTTCCTATTCACACAGTTTCACTAGAGGATGCATCAGCATTTCCTTTTAAAAAATCTCTATCTTTTTTTCTTAAAAGCTTTAAACTCAGCTGTAAGACTACACTCCAGACACAAAATTGGCTAAAAAGCAGTTTATTTGTTATTTAAAGGACTTTGGATCTTTTCTGCATTCTCTTTTTCTGAGAACTTCCTGGAAAAAGCTGGGGTTCTCTCTGAGTTAACCCTTTCTGCAATCCCAAAGAGATAATTTATTCTTTTGTCCTTTTAGGTGGAAAGTCTTTGGGACACCCTGTATCACAGGGTGTCTGTTTTTGGGGGTACGTATACATATATATATACACATGTATACGTGTATATATATATATATATATACATACACACACACACACACACACACACACACACACACATGTATATGTACATATGTATGTATGTGTATGTATATATGCATGTATATATGTATGTATATATGTATGCATATGTATATACACACCTCTTGGCTGAAAATATTCTTTAACCTACTATATAGAATCTGACCCGAAAGATACATCGTGTAACATCAAAATTTGCACTGTGGCATCCCATGCAGAGACATCCAAGCCAGCTCACACCGACAGAGTAGATCTAAAGTAGAAATCCAGCTAGATCAATATTGTCCATGCGTCTACAGCCAATTACCACAGGTAAATGGCAATATTAATGCAGCTCTGCAATGCTGAGCTCATTTAGCTTGAGCTCCTGCATATCCTGACATGCAGTGAATGATTTCAAGAGGTGACCATTAGTGGCTTCCAACAGGAACAAAATAGAAAAAGGAGCAGTCACAAATCTTTAGTGCAAAACCCTGCTCAGTAGTTTAAAACCTTGGCCCCAGGTAGCAGTATTGCTGCAGACACACACTCAGAGAGCAAGGCAAGAGAGAGGCAGCAGCCAGCAAGGAGACCTGCACTGGAGCTCCCCTGGTGAACCTTCAGACCCACATCCCTACCAAACACCCAGAAGCTCACACAGAGATCCAGCTCTTGGCCTAAAAGAAACAGTGCTGCCCCTATAGCCAGGATGATTCCACTATAGGGAAGCTTGGAGCTAAAACGTGTGGAATAAGGTGTTTGTAAATCTAAAAGCTATATCAACTGATAAACCAGGCCAGGGTTCCATCAGGCCTGGGCTTTCTTTGCAGTTGTGGCCTTTAGCAGATGGTAAAAACAACAAAAAAAAAACCCAACCAAACAAAAAAAAAAAAACCAAAACCAAATCAAACCAAACCCAACCAAACCAAAAAACAACCCCCCAAAAAACTCACAAAAAAAACCAAAAACAAAACAAAAAAAACCCAAAAAAGCTCCAAAACCAACCAACCAACCAAACAAAAAAAACCCCACAGTTTTTACTCAGAATACATTTTCAGCTGCTGGACTTTCCTGAGCCAATTTTTTTTTCTTTTTTTTCTAAACTCTGGATTTAACCTTTTTCAAAACTCATGTAAACTCAACATGCCCAGTGTTTTTTAATCAATGAATCTCACAGATTTGCCACCAGTTAAAAAGTTATCCTTGTGGTTATTTCAACCTGCTGTTTATTAGTTTCATTTGATGTTCCCAAATCTTTTTCTTAGGAGAGCAAACACGGGTTCCCTGGTCATCATAATCTCTAATATATAACACCTGATTTTTCATCCTAAAAGGCCTTGCTAGTCGAGCTCTTCAATCCAAAGGCATATAGCAGAACTGCAAGTAACACTGATTTAATTTCAGAGATGGAAACAACGCCACCCATCTTTCTATATATCTGAATGCCTCTTGGCTGTAACACCAACAGATTTAGAAATGAACTCTGAAATAAAATGGAAAGTTAAGGTCATTTTTTATTTATGGCCCTCTTTTTTGACAAAAATTATTTTAGTTTATGCTGAAGAAATGATCCACTTAAACAACAAAAAAATCTAATAAACTCTGAATGAAAACAAAATTGAATAAACTAAAAGATTAGGCAGTCAGAGAAACAAAAATTAAAACAATCTGTTGTCTCCAATATCATCTCAGAAAACCACTTTCATTGCCCCTGTTTCCATCACTGAACCTGTGGCCCTTTGTATAATGCAATATACATATATGTTATACATAAGTGCTCTCCTTACACTGCAGTCTTAGTATCCCATTACTCATTCTCAGTAGGGGAGTATCCTCAATAGCAAGATGACAGAAATTTCTGCCTACTGCTTTGGCTTGATGAAATTTTTACACATTACAGAAATTTACAGGAGCACATAGTGACAGGTCAGAGGGTAATGTCTTTAAGCTGAAAGAGGGTAGATTTAGATTAATTATTGAGAAGACCCTTTGGAGACACCTTTTACTATGAGGGTGGTGAGGTGCAGGCTGCCCAGGAAAGCTATGGAGCACTTCCACCCCTGGAGGTGCTCAAGGCTAGGTTGGATGGAATTCTGAGCAACTTGGTCCAGTGAAGGTGTCCCTGTCCATGGCAGGGGGCTTGGAACTAGAGGACCTTGGACCTTCCAACATGAACCATTCAAGGATTCTATGTGATGAACTCCGACAACCATAGTCATATGTGCAAGTCCATGTAAAATTGCTGCTGAGCAGCCGTCAGGGCATCCATAAAGAGAAGACCCTGGTCCACAGCCTCTTCCTGGATTTCAAAACACCACACTCACTGCAAGGTTACTCTGGCCCAAGTAACTTTTACTTGTCTTTGAGGAAGTGAAAGAACTTTAAAAGGAAAGAATAAAATACAATTTTTTCACAGCCCCTACAGTTTAGTGGTCTGACTAGTCCTCTGGAAGCTGGAGCCTCAGACAGAGAAGGACAGTGAATGTAGGTTCCCCTGGAAGGTGATTTTGCCACTGCTTTTGTGAATGAAGGCAGCCCTGATTTGCTCTTTTTCCTTTGGCACTCAAAAGCAATTTGGACCTAATTTTGTACAAAAAAAAAAAAAAAAAAAAAATTGCTTGGCTTCAGTATAATATTCTTAAGTCTTCTTAGACCTGGAATTTGAAGACAGCAAAATTTTTGCAGTGATACAGCCCAGCAGTCCATTGAGAAATGATTGCAAGGACAAAAGAAACTGAAAAAAATAGGTTATTGGAAAAAATAGGTTATTTAAATTATTACAGTCCAAATAAAGAAACAGTGTAATTTAAATATATTGACACATGCACTGAAAAAATGTAAAAAAAAATAAAATTTACTGCTGCCAAAAGCACTATTTGTATTTTTAATTATTGATTAAAAAAAAACAAAATCAAAACAACAAACAACCACTTGGTAAGGAGATTCAAGGCAATTTTTAGCTGTAGGAATAAACTTTTTATCAAAATGTTAAAACTAATACCATGCAATGAGCATTCATATAATTTAAGAAATTTCAGCTTCAAATAATAATAATTCCTATAAAACTGATGATAATAGTGTCATATTATTGATTTATAAATTGATATTATTTTTCAAATTTATTACAATATCGACTTGGTATTATTTCAACTCTACTCATAAAGACAGAATGCAAGATGGTCGATAATATTCAGGTGCTAAAAATGTCAGTAAATTCTAAATCAGTTCCAAATGTAATTCTCTAAATCCTCACGTTTGGAACAAAAACCCCAGCCCACACAGATAAAGTTTCTCATATATCTATTTGATGGCTCAGCCAACAACAACACTGAAAAGAAGTGTCATTCTTCCTGTGTCTGATAAAAATTGGAGAGGTTAAAAATGTTACACATACAAGCCCTATGCAGGGCAAGGAGAGGAGCAAAAGCCCATAGTCTGATGCCTCCCAGAAGAGCTGCATCTCCTTACACACACTTTGAGCATGGAGAGTAGTTATTAACTAATGGCAGCTCATCTCACAGGGTGTAGCTTTATGGGCTTGAGGGAGGAGCAGCTGACACCCATTCAATTTGCACACAGACTCAAGCATAAACTTTTAGAATAAAAGTAAAGTTTAAGCACATCTACGACTAGGGGACCTCTTCTTTCATAATTTATTTTCCTTTATCACAAACATCATGAAAGCAAAATTATATCCTGTCACTGTGTAATGATTTTGGAGGTACAGATGTTCTAAATCAATTATAATGAAATTATTTTCTGTGCCATCAAGCTCTCAGTTATTGCTTGGCCAGAATAACTCAAAGCAAATTAATTCTCTTGCTAGGTAAGCCACACCTGTGGTAATTTTGTACAGAGTTTATGATCTTGCACTTCCCACATTATTCATTCTAAAATGTCCTCAGCATAATTAGCATCTTCTTCAAACAGAGTTTGGGACTGCAGTACACAAACCTACGTCAAGGTAAAACTGCTGTGCTGGAAATGAACCAGACACACACAGTATAAAAGACAAATCAAAGCAATTGTCCAAACACAGACCATTTTGCACTTTGCAGACCTGATTCCCACCTCAACTTACTGGAAATGAAGCATGACTTTACTAAGAGCAAAAGATTTGCAGCAGTGCAGCATAGACACAGGCACAAGGAAACTCAGGCCAGCAGCTCCACCAAGTGCCTGCAGACACTGCCCAGCTGGCAGCCACTGCCTGAATGCCTGGCCAGACACTGCCCAAATGCCCAGGCAGACACTGCCCAACCGGCAGCCCCAGCCAGCCCACAGTTGTGTTTAAACGTCTGTGTTCGATGGCAAGTTCAGGGCAGCAAGGGAAAGGCTGAGGAAGCAGACAGGGAAGCATGAGCAGGACAGGGCAAGAAGGGGAGGGGGCATGCAAAGGGTAGGCAGGATGCTGGGACTGGTAGGGGCTCCATAAGTGTTCTCTTAAATGAGCTCCGACTTGTATCACATTTCCTTTATTAACCTCTTACAAGATCTTTAGGAACTAATGTTTACTTTTTCTATTCCCCTTTCCCAAAATATTCTCCCACCCTGCATTTCTTCTCCCGCTGTATTTCTCATCCAGCTCAATCCTCAGTTTTGGTATCCTTTGTTCTTACCACATTTTTCCATTCCTCTGTCCGTTCTCTAGCTCCCAAGTTATCCTCAGTCTCTCTGCATCTTGTCTCCTGCTACTGCCATGAACGATGCTTTCCTTCAAAAACTACTCCTACTAGCAACCGACTGCTGGAAGTCCTCGTACATCTAGCCCCTGCTGCTGGCTCGGCTCAATCCGGGTGGCTCTGGCAGTCTCTAATAGTAGACAGAAGGAAAATTGCTGCGCATAGGACAAGGAGTCATATGTTCTTGTCAACAGCTGAGGCCGGAGTGGAAGAGTGGAGAGGCGAAGGATGAGCAGAAAGAGGTGTAGGTAGCTGGGGGGTGTTGTGAAGGGAAGGTGTTGGGATAAAGGAAAGGGAAAGAAAACAAATCTGTGTGAAGCCTGGGATGAATGAGGGCATCAGGAAGCAGCCAAACTCCTCCCAGCTGCAGGGCTGCTTGGCAGGTACTGGAAAGTGCCATGGGCCAAGCGTAGTAGGTGTGGTAGAGGGCAGGGACAGCTCCTGCGTCGCAGCCCTGACTTACCCTTGGAGCTCTCCTGTCCGGCTGTCCCCAGCACCACGAGGGCTGCCAGGCCCAGAGCCCGGGGAATGGCAGCAGCCTGGGCCAGGCTGTGGCATGTCCAGCTGGGGGACAGCCGAGGCGCTGGCTTGGGACTGAGCTGTGCTCTGCCTGCCGAAGGCACTGAACTGCTCAGTGGTCTTCAGTCCAAGTTAAAATTCTCCCAGCTGACACCAGCTGCGTCTGCAGCGTGTTCAGGTTTGTACAGGAAAACCAGTTACAACAGATAACCCAGGAGGCAATCCCAGGTTCAGGAGTTTTATAAGTACTTTTCATCTGGGGCTCTCAAAGGGCTTTGCAAATATGAACTCGTTTAAGCTTCACAACAATCCCCGTGAGGCAAAGATAATGATCACTGTATCCATTTTACAAATGGGGAAACTTGAGCACAAAAGAAGAAAAGTGTTGCCAAAGATCAGGCCCAGCAAGTTGAGCACAAAACGAAGCAGCACTGCCATCCCTGTGCTTGCACTGACACGCAGAAAACCCTCCCTCCTGCTTTGGTGTGATTGGAATAGCTTTTCCCAACATAGGTGTAGCCTTAAAATGAATGGAGGAGGAGAAAACACATTGTTCAAGTTCAGTAAGAAACTCTACCTTCAGAGTCGCTTCAGAGCATCAGTACCATTAGATTGCATATAACATAGCTGCAACTCAGAGTAGAGTGCAAATAGGTAACCCCACAGAGAAAATGTCAAAATTTAATATTTTCGTTGCTATGACTTAGTAACACACAGGATTGCATGACATGAGCAGGATATTGAAACAGTTTCCTACTACTTGCAATTTTCATACTAAAAATCCCACGCTGAGGGGTACCTCAGCTTACCCAGAGAGGTACCTTTTATTACTCATTAACTTCTATTTTGTTTGCCTGACAAGTCAGCTATTAGAGCATAGTTTTAATTTCCTTGTATCACATAAATTTTTTTTTTACAGCCTACCACCTTATTTCCAAAATAGGAAAAGCATAACATAAACAACAATAAATAATACAGTATAAACCAATCAGAGACACCTGCAATACTGAACTAAGAATGTAAACTTCACATAGGAAAAAGGGAGAAAGAAGTATTCAGCCAATGAAAAATGAAGTTGTGCAGGTAAGAGAAAACAAAATTACATGGTCAAATATGTATGATAAGATATATAACCTAACTTATAATGTGAGCCATGGTAAGACATGTTCAGCTTAAAAAATAATGTATGAAAATCAGATCTGAAGTTTGTGACCTGCCTTTTTTCATGTTTCATGTAAATTGCTCGTGGTAATTTTTTTCTTATTTATTTATTTATTTATTTATTTATTTATATTCCACAGTAGCTTAAAAAAATATCCACACAGCTACACAGACAAACAGTTAATAAGTTCAAACTTCCTAATACAAACCAGGACAGAGTGAACAGTCAATAATTCATGATCTAATTTATGACTGTCTGCAAAGCAAGCATGTTTTGTCTAATAGGGTGAATGCCTCTTTAATAACTTACTTCCAAATTATGTATTGAACCAATAGCATTTTCAGAGGCCTGTAAACAGTGCAGATATGAATCAGTGTTTGTGGCAGCACCGAAATTGTAGCAACATCCTGAACAAGCTGTGTGCCATTGCACTGCACATAGACCCTGGTACTGATAGGCTTAGTACAAGATCAGAAGTTAGCAGGGTCTTTCTTTGGCAGTGAATCAAAAAACAGACACACTTCTGTTTAGATATAAAAGGATGGTGGAATAAAGCCAGTTCCCAAGCTGTATTAGAGGCACATGACACGCTTGTAAAGGACACGATCTCTCCTGGGAAGGGCTCTTCATGTCTATCTGAAAAGGCCCCATAGCATCATTCTCAATTCAGTTTTTAGCAAGCAATCTAGAGCTACAAATGGACACCAATGTGTGGTAACTGTGTGCCTGCTGCTGAAAAAGATCTGGGTTTCAGACTTTTTCTCAGAGGCAAAGCACAGCCTATGGGTGTTTGTTATCTAACCAGCTCTCAGGTGGGGACTCACTTCTGCTTCCTCTCCTCCCTTTCTTTTTTCCTTTGAGTTTCTCACGTAAACTGCACAAAATACCAGTGTTTCTCAATTCCACTTTGCAAGCTTTGAATTATTAGCATAAAAATCACAATTTTTCATCTCTGTTTCCTTTTAGTGAAGCACAGACTTAAAATTTTTGATAGGAACACAATCTANTTGCTACATATAGCTAGCTAAATTTATAATCTTTGACACTTCAAAGTGGGTTGGTTGACAGCTGAAGAGAACATCAATCTAATCTGTTTAGAGCCTTTGCTAGTAGGAATTTAATGGAAGCCTTTAAGGCACAGAAAGGTGAGAGAAGGAATCACTACTCTATTTCAAACTTTATCCCTGATTTACTGGATGACTAAAGGCAAGTTGTTTTGCTTCTTGTTTCCTGCCACTAGCAGGTGTACAATGTTGCTTTCCTCACACCAAATCATTTTGAGAGATGAGGGTGGGAGGGAAATACAATGGGGAAAATTGACAGGGTGATGGTAGAACAGCACAGCACGCCTGAAAAATGTTGCAGCTTTACAATGCTAAACCTCCTAGGAATTAAATAAAAGTAAAGATACATTAACCAAAGAAAGGTGAAAAATGCACAGCCTTAGAATTTTCTAACCCATGATATTCAGCTAGCTGGGGGTACCAGTGCTGTTTCTGATTAGTCTGCTGAAGGTAACTCTCAACTGATCTGATTTTCTCAACCTGTTTAAGTTCTTCTTACAAATGCACAGATGAGAATAGACTGGAAATCAGTTTCCTAGAAGAAAGAATGAATTAAATAGCCACAGGTCTGGGCAGCTAACCAGGCCAATGTGCATCCTCTCAGGCACTACCAATTTCTTCCCTTTGACTCAGCCCTTGCATCAACCCTTGTTTTTCTTGAGTACTGAGGTTTAAATACCAAAATGACCAAAATAACCTCTGGTACAATATTAACCCTTGAAAGTCAAGCTCAAGACTGTCCAAATCTATCTCACAGTCTTGCGAATTAACTCATTTATATTCCCTCACATATGCAAAAATTGACTTTTGTATCACATGTTCAGTAAGATTCCTGTGACCAAGTGATTGGTATAAAATGTAAGATCTGAATTCTTGTTCTATACAAGATTTCTTTATTTACTTTTTTAGATCTCAAGACCTTTTAAAACTCTGATTTTCAAACTTGCTTTTCAAGAAGGAAAAGTGTACTTTTGATAGCAATACATAATGAAACCCATATGACTCTCTCATGCCTGTAGAGTGAGAAATCTTTTTGAGAAACCTATCTCGACCATAAAATCAAATTTAGACTGTGAAAAACTATAATCAGCAATGAATCTTGACTCAAAATAGTTCTGATTTATGAATGTTATAAATGTACTATTTTGTGAGTCTGTGCTCTTTTAAACTTGATCATAATTGAAAGCTTTGTGTTATTCTTTTAATTGTTTCCCCCACCCCCAATTAAGTTCTGCCACTAAACTGTGCTTCTATGTCCATAAGCTCATCACTCTTTCTCACAGCACAGTGAATGGTTTTATATGTGTTGCCTTTTAGAAGCCAGAGGTTCACTTATGATTGATAAGCCAAAAGAAGTAATTACTGAATATTTTATTGAAATTCTTTGCTCTATGTAGTCAATTGAAAGAAACACTGGTTATTTTTTTTTCTGACAAAACACAAATAAAACAAAAAAAGACACTGGGTGATAATTACTGGACTTCTTTTTCTTCTAGGGAAGAAAATAAATTTAACTTCAGAGCTTCTTTATTAAAAAGTAATGTTTGCCTATGGATAACCAACATTAATGAGATGGAAGCAGAAGTTTTTCTGCATCAAAGTTTTCTGCATTAAACTGTTGAGAGAAATTCTCCTCCAACTCAATGGGAATGACTGCTACTTTCAGAGGGTTTATATTCTCTGTCTATTCCTGACTTAAAACTCAAATCTTTAGGGAAATATGGCATGGAACATTCAGAGAAAAAATAATACCCATTTACTCCAAGGTATTATAGTTATATTTAGCTAAATAATTAAATATAAAATAGTTCTTTAAATTTTATCAAATTATATATTTTGTATTATTTACTAGATATGAAATTATTTGCTGTATGTTAATGGACTTGATAAAAGATTCCACAGCTTTATTTTGTAAGATGAGGAGTTAGTGTACTGACCTAAATGTCTTCTAAAATCTGAGATGTACAGTATGATTGTTCTTACACTAGTTCTGCAAGTCAGGGCATTTCATGGAGAGTAGTACATAAACATATCTATTAGTACTTCCTTGAGGAGAGCACTGGAGGGGGTGCTGATCATCTCTCTGATGACCAGCTATAGGATATGAAGAAAAGAAATGAAGCTCTGGGGAAATTCAGACTGGACATGAGAAAAACATTCTCCATTAAGAGCGTGGTCTGTCCCTGGAAGAGGTTTCCACCTGACAGAGCCCAATCAGCATCTGGGCAATGCTCTCAGTCACATGGTTTAGTTTTAGCAGTAGTCCTGAGATAAGCAGTGAATTAGACTCAAATATCCTTATAGGTCCCTTCCAATCCTGTGGTTCTGTGCTTCTCTGGTTTTTGAAAGCTCAGGAAGTCTCTCAAAAAGGGAATTTTTTTATTAAGATGAGTTTATCTCAAGTAAAGGAAAACCCAAGGAATTTAATCAGTCTCACACAAAGGTTTTATTCACAAGAGTAATTTGCAGATTCAGAGAACAATTCAAGAGGTCATTTACTCCAATCTCCTGCCCAAAGCAGGACTAATGTGAAAGTTCAATCATATAACTTAGGACTTTATCCAGACCAATTTTGAACCTCTTGGTGAAGAGAGATTCCATAATCTCAGGGAATCACCAGTTACATTAAAGAGATCTTTTTTGTCCTCAGACACACCTGGAATTTTCCTTATTGCAACATGAGACTGCTGCCTCCAGTCCTTTGTGTATCTCTGCTCACCTCAGTGCTGGTCTTCAGTGCTGCCAGAGCACACTGCTGGCTTCAGCCAAATTAAAAAATAACACTGTTATTTAAGGTGGAAAGTACTTCTTGGGATCCCATTGTCAAACTCTCTCCGCTGAAGCAAGTTTATTTGCTTCAGGTTGTCCAGTAGTCAGGTTTTAAATATCTCCAAGGATGGACACTCCACAACTTCTCCAAGTTACCTGTGCCCAGTAAACTTTACCATAAAAAAAAAGTTTCCTGATGATAAGATGAAATTTCATGCGCTTGTTGTCCCCTCCCTTATGCCCCATCCCTGGACACTACTGATAAAACTCTGGCTTCTTTATCTTCCCTCCCTCCCATCAGGTATTTATACCTGATATTTACGTTCTTATAACTATACATCTACCACTGGAGAGTTACACCTTCCCAAATGCAGTAGGCTGCATTTGCTTTTGTTTGACTTACAGGAAACTTCTGTTGACCTACTCCTTCCCTGTCAACCCATACATTAATGTAAAATATTCCCAATGGTCTGGAGTATGAAGTCAATTTCTTACAGGTCACTTTCATAGTCTTGCTGTTTGAAGAACTTCACTCAGCTAAGTTAGATCAAAGGGACATCATGTAAAATGCAGTAGAAGTGATTTTATAGGCACTTATGATTAAAATCAGACAGTAGATATAGAAGCCAGTTCAGACAGCCCACCCAGTTCAGACAGTTCAGACAGATGTAGAGCATCTGCAGGCAGAGTGTGAAAAAAAAGCAGACAAAGAGAGTACATACTTTTTTCAGTTTATAAACACCAATCTCTCATTGTCAGGTAATTAAAAATTTGGCTTCTTCTAAGAAACCTATGTTATCACTATTCTTAGTAATTGTTACTGTATGTTACTGCATAAACTTTTGTTCCTACAGAGTGCCCCTAGCTGATAAAATCTCTGTTATAAAAAAATAATTATTGTGTAAGTCAGCAAAGACTGGCCCAGGATATGGCCTTCAGTGGCAGATACGTAATGACTACTGATAACCACATTTTCAGGTGTTCCTAAAAAGTGACAGGATTGTGATTTTGCAGCAAAGCAAAACCCATTTGCCAGATAAAACAAGGAAAGGAGGAATCTTTCTAAAATCTGAGAGTAGGAAGAAAGACCTTGCCAAATATATGCTTAAAACATTATACAAGTCTTAATAATAAGATAACTATACTTGGACTGCTAAACTTCTATTACAAAACACAAAAGTTTTATGTCTAATATTAAAACAGATTAATGAATTACCTTAGTATGCTACTTTTTGGTGGGTGTAGAAGGTCTTTCCAAGATGTTTACAACACAGACATAATAATGAGTTAAATCTGCAGTGGTTATTTAACACAGGGATGAGTTATGAAATATTTGAATTTTTACAAATCAAAATACTGCAATTGCTTTTGTCTTCTTAATAGCTTAAACTAAAAAATCTTTTACATACACAATTAAAATTCTACTAAAAACATACCTTTTTTTTCAAGGAATTATTTTTTTTTTTTTAGTAGAAAGGTAGTTCCACATTTAAGACACTTTTATGTTGTCTGTCATGTCTAATTCTATAGCACAATTTCCAAATACTGCTGTTTCTTCATGCTGTGTTTTCCATGAAGCTCATCTGGCCCAGTGTAGACATTTACAGTACAGATTAATACAACTGGACAAGTCAAAGAAACTCCTTTTAATTTGAGTCACCAATGAAAAGATAGTCTCTTTTATTCTTCTGTTCTATTTTAGGCATTGACTTTAGGATGAAATGAATCAAAATCTAGAAATGCTTAGGTTTTTCTTTACTATTAGGAGACTACCTTAGGGATAGATAGCTGCCTTTTAGTCACAAAGTTACATTATATTATTCCCATTCCTTTTATCTGCAATCTTAGTTAAAACTAAATTCTTCAGGCACTTCCAACCATCATGACTCCTCATCATGATCATAGTAAAGAAAAAAAACCAAAGAAAATTTCAAAACCAAATTATTTATATAGCACAAGAAATATCCAAAACTTGCTCTTTAAATTGGCCAGCTCCCTTTCAGCTTTGAATTAAATGAAAACGCTTCAGGAAAATTGTTGCTTCCATCTGGTATATTTCATGCATTTTAGACCATCTGTTTTTGGCAAAGGCTCTCAGAGCCTATTTCAGTGCTGAGACCATGAAGGAATCAGAATTTTATCCCAAGTTTCTCCCATTAAATTGGCTTTTAGAAAGGTTTAGCAGGCTGCACAACCAACCGGAAGGTGGCAGCCTCTCTGATACATGGAAACCTTTCTACATTCAGTCCATAAGAAAAGACAAGAACAAGAACTTCTTTGGGTCATCTTCTTTAAGGCAGATATTGCCATGTATTTTCCAACCCCACCAAGTGATCTGTGTGTTTGCTTCAGGATCTAAAGCAACAGACCACTCTGAAGATGACTCAGAACATACAGCACAGCCATCACATCCTCATGGAACAAAATAATGCTTGGAAACAGCAGTAACACATCTCACTACTGCAGCCAAATAACAGGAAACATCCACGAATAGCTATGATTATTTAGCAATGGCTTTGTAGTTTGGAAAGTCTTGATTGCCTAATGTATAAAACCAATGTGTAGTTCTTCAGACATGAACACAAAGGCCAGGCAGAGAAGACTTGCATGCTGATATTCAGGTTTCCACCTACTGCCCTCATCTTACCTTTGCACTACAGTAAATACCTGGTCCTAAGAAGAAGACAGCACCATCAAATGCCCTGTATTATACAGGATTTTAGTACCTTTATTCAGTTGTTTGAAGCTCCTTCAATCAGCAGTCTTAGAAGGAAGGAGATTCCAGTCATATCATTTACTTCCCCTCACCCCATGGAAGATCCAGTTGGCATATGGCTCCCAGACAGCTATTATAATAATTATGCATTTTCTTTCCAAACACACATGATAAGTTTGTTTTTACCTGAGTCTTCCATCCTCTGCTGCAGCTCCTCCTGGTATTATCTTAGTAATGAATATCCCAGGATCATCCCCAATGTGTGGGTTATCTGTTCCTCCAGCAATACTGAATCCCAGGCCAGAATTTCCCTGGAAAAATAATAATAAGTAAATATGTCACTCAGATGCTAGATTTCTACAGAATTCACTTGCATGGACAAAGTATCCCTGCTTCTTAAAGAAAGAAACAATTTTATTTAGCAACTTCATACTTGAAGGCAGGTGACTGAGTCAGAAAAAATTGTCAGTTAAAAAACAGAGGCTGTGAACAGAAAGGATTTCCTGGAGTTAATGACAAAGTTAATGGACACTTCTACAGAAATAGGATTTGACCTAAATTTGTTTTCAAAAGTAATCACATAAATTAGGATCTGAACTCCAATATTAATTCATCCAAGTCAATGAGAGCTAGAGGCTAAAAACATTCCAGAGCTTTAAAAAAAGCTTTCAAAATGACTGTCAGAAACAGCAAACAACATTTAACTCTGAAGTATTTTACTACACTAGTTTCTGTTGACACTAGTTTCTGTTGAATATGCTTTAAAAAAAAAAAAAACCAATAAAAATCTACAAAACAAGAGTACTTCTTTCATCTTACTGATCTGCTAGGACAAAGTGTTTGAAAGATGTTATAAGACTACTTCATAATCTCACCTATTGTATCTACTATTTGTGAGAATATAATGAAATATATATAGATATGTATACACATACATACTCTTGCAAATTAAGTCACTGTTTTTCACACACATTTCAAAACCACATTTCAAAATTCTATTTTTTTTTTTTTTTTTGGAAGTGTATATTGGTTATATTTTCCTATATAAGTCAACTTTAAGTACATGTTTGGTTTTCTTTCTCTGTGTGAATTCACTTTATTTTCAAGGGATTCTTTCTTATTTATGGAAAGTTAGACAAAGGGTTAAGAACACCCTATGCATAGGAAGTGTTGTAAAATTCAAAAAAATACTTGATTCTTTAAGGGCCTCAGCCAAAAGTATTTTCAATTAGGTATTTAGACTTATCACAGTGATATAAGTACATATATATTGCAGAATATGTACTGCAAATGAAGTATATTTGGGGTACTAAAATACTTTTCTTTCACCAGCTTCTCAGACTATTGGGAGTTTGTTTCTTTTACTGCTGCTTGTCATCATGTAGCTAGCTCTGTTCTAGTGAGAAAAGTTATCAATAAAAATGGCACCTCCATACACTTTATTTCTAAATAATTTAAATAAAATGTCAGTTCTGCAGTTTTCAACCGTACTTCAATGCATTCAATGTGATGCATTTTTTGTTTGAAAGCCTTCATTTCGCCTGCCTGCAGCATGCCAGATTCTGAATGCTGTTTATCAGTATTCTGCAGTCACAAGAGATGCAATTCTCATTATCCAAGAGATGTACATACAAAGTGCAGCTCTACTATCAGCACATAATTGAAAACTGATTTATAATCCAAGTAAATGTATTTAGAAGTGCACAATTGTAATGATTCTCAGCCAGCTATAATATGGGAATCATTATAGTACTGGAACACTATATATTTTTTGTATATGTATATATATACTATAGAAAAAATATATATACTAGAAAATATTCACTCTGTATATAATTTTTGTAGCTAGCATTAGGATCATCTCAGAATTCAGGTTATTCTCCCGGTATTTTAACACATGCCTGATTAAGCAGCACATTTTACAGTAACATGTACTCTCTAAATATTTGAGTATTTTCCTGAAATCCTTTCTATATGTCATATTATTAATTAAACTAACTGTCCAACACATAAGAAAAAACAAACAAACAAACAAAAAACCCCACAAAAAACCCCTACTTACAGATACTTCAGGAAGCCTGGAACAAAAACTCTAAAACATTAGTAAAACCAAAGGGAAAATTTTTAGAACTCTTGAGTAATATTTGATTTGCAATCAAAACAAAAGACCCCAACAAACCTCTAAAAATTGTTGTGTTTATTCTTAACTTCAAAGAGATTTAAAAATTTGCAGTAATTTGTGTTTCTTAAAACTTAGATGTCCAAATCTCCAAAACCTGACAGGGAAAGGCAAAGAGGAGGGTAACAAGGAAAAATCTGAACATAATTACTAGCACAAGACACAAAGAGCTACATCATAATTTAAAAAAAAATGTGTCTGAAAAACTTTTAATAAGTACCAAAGCTTGCCTGTTATGTGGGGTGTACTTAGTTGTTACAGTTCATCACATAAAATGCATTACATTTTTAGGAGGAAAAAATTCCTGCACTCTTTTCCTCCTACTGTAATATTTTCCATTAACATTTTAGAGCTGAAAAATGCTACAGCAATGCTGATGTAAGCAGTGATGTGGTAACACTGCTACCCACCTCTCAGGAGAATTAGTGCTATCCTTGACATGTATCCATAAATGTGCATCTCTTATACTGCAAGACTGTTCTGATTCTGCCCCTTAGGAGCAACCTTTTAAAAGCACAGGGTAGCACTCCTCATTGGCACTTCTGTATCCTGAAAATTTCAAGCAATATTTCTGGATGCAGTCCTTGACTTGATCAACAGGATGTACAAACTGTCAGGCATAAGCTGTCCTGACAAATAGGTATATCCCTGCAAGGCTTTACCGCACCGGAAACTCACTACAAAAGTTAAGAGCAATTACACTTCTTTTTCCTCACTATGGTTTACGAAGGGTCTGTCTTGCATATATGGAAAAAATCTTCTTTGTATCCCAGATCAAAGCAAACAAAGCTAAAAGCATAGGTACAATCACTCATGGCGTTTTGAGAGCCTTGATTTGAAAAATAATGCAATAAGAACATTCTGGTTAAAAGCTACTGTATTTCAGTTCTGAGCAGCAATACTCATGTGCAAATCTTTTGTGCCTCTCTCCATGCTCTGCATTTAGTATGAAGGTTCACCAGCATATTGTTGCTGTAGTAAAATCTCATTACCCTTGTCAAGCTGTAGTTCCAAGTTCCAGTAAGTACTGTTTACTGTTTGCAATGCTTCCTGAACATTTCCACAAAGCTTGGTTTCCCACCCATTAGTTTTTGCACCTCCTTTGTCCCCATTCCGGAAAAAAAAAAAAAAAAAAAAAAAAAAACAAGCGGGACATTACTCCCCCGTC
>VWZN01017149.1:31132-45728 GCA_013396955.1 Regulus satrapa
TGGTAATTACCTTCACAGCTTTTCTTGGCATATGTGTCTCCCTCCCATTTAATGTTAGCCAATGAAAATGCCATCCACAGCCCAAAACAACAACAGAGCCATCACTTAGCCACAGCATTTTCCAAGGTGGAACAATCATGCTTTCTCTCCTGCTTGGGAGTGGTGCCCCATAAATATCAGTCAAGTTAATTCACTATACTCTTTCTACTCCATCATCTACTCCATTACATCTCTTGGATGCTTACAAAGCAAGTTAACTATGAGCTTAGAAGCCTGGTGACAATGCAGATAAATACTTAATGAGAACTAATAGAAGCTGATGCAGAGGAGAAAAAGTCTTCCTCTTTTGGAATGAATACTCCACTGATACGTCTTAATTGAGATTCATATATAGGCTTAAATATGCTTGTCTGTTTTATTTCAGGATCCTTCAGTAGAAGAAATCTATGCAAAAATCCCAAAACACATGAGGGACAAAAGAAGTCTGAACAAGCCTCAGATCTACAAACTTCATTGGTATTGCTCAAACAACATTATTAACTTGTGTATATATATGTATATTATATGTATATACATACATACATCATTCTATGATTCTATATAAGCCTTCATATCCCAATTATTTTGTGTTCAATTCTTATTAGCTAAATTATCTCTTGACCTAAATATTTCCATCTCTTTGTTCAAGCCCTCAATTTCTACTACTATAAAAACCTCATATAATTAGTTACTGACTATACAAGGAAGATTTGCATAAAATTTCACAACAATAGATGGATGAATGTACTTTTTAATTGTTAGTTTACTTTCTTACTACCTTCCCCACCTTTTGTTGCAAGGCTCCAGTCATGGACACAACTGATAAAAGGCTTAGCATAGCACAACATAGCCAGGTTGGTTGAAACAAAATTTTGCCTGAGTTTACTCCTATTCAGGCTGGATATCTCATGCTTCTCAGAGGTTTACCACCAAGCTCAAATTTGTCTCCTGGCTCAGCTTTACTTTTCAAACACAGAAAATTAGGTCAAACTATCACATCAAAACAATTTCTGGCAGCCCAGCCCCTGAGGCCATCTTCCTGCTCTTCTGTGAAGGGAAGGTCAGCACTTTGTCTTGAGGTTTATTACACCTGCCTGCCTCTCTTATGAGTTTCTCAAATGGGGCTCTGCATGCCACAAGGACCATCTGAATTCTTTATAACTCAGTCTGAGCAGAGAAGAGGCCTGGCTGTATTTCTTCTGGCCCTGAGGTGGCAGACAATCTCATACAGCCACATAGCATGACTGCAGATGACTGGTGTTACACCTTCTCCTAGCACTGAAAAACACCACTTTGGGACAGAATACGATGATAGATTATTCACATACTAGTGAAAGAAAATAAAACCTCTAAGTTGTGGCTAGTTTGGATCTCTTCCCTCAAGACTTTTATACTTACAAATTAGGATCACAAAAATAAATAAGAACCCCCAGCAGGTACGGGTTTTGGGTAGCCAGAAGGCCTTGAGACCTATCCTTCTCGCTTAGCCTCCCATCTTGTGTTCTCCTTTTACACACCTCTATGAACAGCCATACATCAGGCTGCAACTGTAAGGCTGGAGCCTTTGTATTTTGCCAATAATTGACAGAAGTGCTCCACATTGACTTCTGCAGGAACAGAGTTTAGCTGACACCAAGAGCTACTTAAGTTATTTTCCCATGAAAAAACTATCCCCATGGATGATAGCCTTCACTACAATTCTACGAATTCTTTTGTCCTTATTGTGTCTCATTTGTCTTCTTTTTTCTGCTCAAGGGCAGCATTTGCCTTAGAAGAAAGTTTGACTAAGAATAATGTAAAGTCATTCAGTTTTTAATGAAACCATGGAAGAATGTAAGTCCAAGAACCAGAAAGAATATCAGAAAATCATATCAAGAGCAGACTGAGTAATTCCCTGAAAAAGGAAAATTACATTTTACAAAACAAGTGATTTGTATTTTACCATAATAAACAGGCTTATTACAATCACATGGAAATTATTCTCCATTGTAATTTCTTTTTAATTCAAATCAATATGGTGGCAGCAGAATTCACATGCTTTTTGAGTGAGTTAATTACTTCAGTGCACCTAAAATAATTTCTCATAATCTTATGAAGTAACATGATTTTGAAAATCTCTAGCATTCAAGTATGAAAACAAAAAAAGTTGAACATCACAAAATTCACTTAACTATTGGTACAACCTCACCCTGACACTTCAGCCTATTTCAGAGCCCATCAGTTGGTGAAAAGTCTAAGACAGAAGGAGAAATTTTATTTCCCAAAATGTTTTCCAGAGGTTGAAAGCTGTTTCAGGTGACAACACATACTCCAAAAGTCTATATTACTGAAATGATCTTTGCGTTTTATTTTGGTTTTTTTCCACCACTGGTTTAAGGGATTTTTATTTTTTCCTGTAGGCTTATTACCTCTACTCTGGTGTTCATAGCCAAACTTATGGAATGCTTTTCTCTCTTACATTTTTTCACAGATTACTTTAAAGTATGAATTGCTGCTTAATCTTGCAGTTTTGGTCAGAGCAAGTTTAGTCAAGAGAATGCTCATAGAATGACAGCTTACTCATTCCTAGATTCCTAAAAACACTCTATATTTGTATTGTCTTTCATTGTTACAATTGTTAAAGACCCTATCAACTTTGTTAATGGTGCATCTTAAAAAGTTGCCTGTTGCATTTTACAATGGGAATTATCCTTCAGCTTTTCAAGAGCACTCATGATCTGTAGGTTCAGAAAATCCCAACCTTGTTTATACAAAATTTCAAAATACTTAAATACAAAGATAAGCTACATCCTGTGAAGACAGTGTAGGCTTGGAATTTATTTATCAGAATTTCTTGATTTTTCATACATGAATGAAAATGCTAAAGCTTTTCAGCTTTGGCTACTACAGTCAGGGCACTTTCTCACTCTGTAAGTAAGGCATACTTTTCTTGTATGGAGTTGGCTTAGAAATTATGCTCTTTAAAAGAATAAAGATATTTATTTGTTTTTGGTTTTCAAGTCTTCTAATGTGGCACATTCCTTTAAGTAAATGTTGCTGCAAGAAATGTTAATTCATAAACTACTGCTGAGTTTATTTTAGGTGGTGGAAAAACATCCCCTTGCACTATGAAAACATACTCTGGAAACTTTTATTTGAAACTTGCTTTTATATATTTTTGGAAGTCTTTAAAACCTTTCTGTACTAATTTTTCACATGTTTGCTTAAGTAATAAGCAAGAAGTAATACCTTTCCCCAGAACAGTAAAATATGAAAACAATACTTGTTTTCTACAGATATTCAAAACAGTTAGCCTGAACTACTCAGTAAATTTTATTATGTCCAAAATCAAGCTCTCACAGAGTACTTTTTAATAACAAAAGCTGTTTTATAAAACACCAGTAACTGAATCTTGCCTAAGGATTATATCTTTGGCTTTGGTTCTTGCCTCAGGATGCTTCCATTTCAGATGAAAAAGACAGCACCTCCCATGAGATACAAAATACCATCCAAAACAAAAAACCAAAAAAACCCCAGAACTTTTTCCAAAAATCACATTCACTCTTGTTCTACAAGACCAGATTTCTCCAAGAAGTATTTGACAGCATGAGAAAATGAAAGCTGAGAATGAGACTGAGACACTTAAAAAACTGGGGGATTAATTTGGAAAGGAACTGGAGAAAATAATACTAAGTGCTGTGGGCAAGCAGAGTGAATAAAGTAACAGAGTCTACAAATGAGACAAAAGATTGACAACTCTGCCCCTAATTTACATGGGAGGATTAGATACAAGCCAGGATTTGCTGTGGCACTGAAAGAGTCTGTAAAAGACTTTCTCTTTTTCTCTGTATTAAAGCAGATAAGGTTACTTAGTTTGGCACCTAAGATGCTTATAAGGAGGAAATACCTCTAGATATACCAAGCCATAAAAGGATGAATGTGTGAGATTGCTGCAAAGATCTGAGTATTTTTGCAGACTTTGTACAGTAAGATTTTTCTCCACAAAGTACTTCTTACCTAAAAATTACAGCACTCCTTTATTTACCTGACAGTGAAAGCACACAGGGTTTTTTCTACTTTCAGTCAGCCATAGTTAGGTTAACATCACATATATAGTGGGGGTGTTATTTTTCATTTAACAGTGCCCAGTTCAACAGCACACAGCCACATTGCAAACAGCAGCTTAGTACATTAATGCTTCATTCCACTAAAGCAAATAGATGATTTTATAATATGCAATGTTCTTTCATCCAAATCAGGATTTGGATAGAAAATGTTTCTTAGACTCACCTATTCAAGGCACTAAGATCTTTAAAACAGGATTCTGCTCTGCAATTTTTCACAATCTGGCAATTATACTAGCACTGGTTTTTATGTTCTGAAGAAAGAGTGATACATGCTAAATAAACCATTTTCTGCCGCACTGTATCTGATTTTTCTGCCATCTCCCACTCTAACACTAATCCTGACACTTATCTGTCTTTAGACTTCAATCATTCCACCATCATTTTCAGGTATTTGCACATGCTGTACTGTATTTTACTTCTCCTCTTTAGTGTTTTGCCCAAAGCCCCAGCTTCAAAAGCCTAAACATCAAAGCTGCATTTATGTCTCATTCAGAGAACAAGAACATTTGCATATTTACCAGAATACTGTTGAACTCTTTTTTTTACTTTCAAATCTACTCAAAAGTAACATAATTCATGAAATTCTCACTTCTCCCACATATACTGGCACACTCCTTAGAATCAGAGTTTTAAGACTCCATAGTTACATCATGATCCATATGGTACAGATTTTCATCTCACGATGCCATTTGTTTTTAAGCCCCTTATCAGGTTCAGCACATTCATTACAGAACCACAATACACTTGACTACAACTACTTTGCATGCTTACTCTCACTTGATAGCTGTAGAGTGGTATTGTTCTCCCAACACTGCACAGACCAAGTATGGTATTCAAAAAATATATATTTCAAAAAATGATCCAAGGGATTTTATTTTTTATAATACATATGAAATCTACAACACTGTAGAACAGTATATCTAGACAATGAATGAAACCGCTTCCAAAGTGAAACAATTCATGAAAAAGTGGTAGTGTGTTCTCTGTTTTCACACAGATTGGAGCAAAAGAACAGATGTGAATTCTCTCCAGGGTTTTCACTATTTTAGCTTTATTAAGCTAATCTTAAGAGCCTATGAGCTGTGACAGACATATATGCCTAGCTTTTTTCCTTCAATATGCTTCTTGTCCTACTTCAGTGATATTGGTAGGAATTGTCTTTTCTAGCATTTAGGATCACATGACCTTGCCTGTTCTATCTCGGACAGAGAAGTGGGGCAACATATGTCCTCCTTTAGTTGGCAACAGCGACAGCCAACATACATCACAAAAAGAAATGCAATGAGTATGTGAAAAGTAGCATGAAAGAAGACAAAATATTCCAAATTTTTTCATCACAAAATTGGAGCAGTGAATGGTCCTGGGGAGTGAAAAGTTTCATTTCACTTGGGGGGTGGGGGGGTGTCTATATTTCTTCATCATGTGGTGTCACTCCAGGCTAGCTGCAGACTTCTCATCAGCCAGACCCGAGAGCTTTCTGAGCTCCCAGGGCTACTCAATATAAAGTGAAATAGTCAAACCAAGGAAAGGAAAGCACTCACTAAGTGATAATAGCAACTTGACATAAGGGGGTGGGGAAGAATAAGAGATAGAGTAAAACACTAAAAAGAATTGAAAGAACAGCAAAGCTTCTTCAGGTAGCTAACTACTTATAAAACTTTGACAGAATCATCACTGCAACTTTCACAATGCAATTATCTGCATAAACTGAGGAAATTAAGACATGTTTAAATGTAACTGTATGACAGAAGTAGACAGTCACATCTTGTACCAGGACTTCGGGAACAGAAACCTGATTTTACTAAAGCCATGGAAACAACAGGGTTTCAGCACATAGTGGTAGCAATTAAATGGAAAGAAGAAAACTCCTACTTCTGACTTCAGTTTCTCTCTAATGATGACACCTCTCATCCCCTTCTGCTGACATTTTAGGACTATGAAAACCCAAATGGATATCTTGAGATTAGTGGAAACTCCTAGGACAAACCAGTTTGTAGCTCTAAGTCTTTGTGTTGAAAAACTGCTGCATGCCCAAATGGATTGCACAATCACTACAGCATTGCTGTGCAAAGCACTTAAGGGAATTTGAGACCCCTGAAGTATCACAAGTGCTGGAATAAACTCAATATTTAAGCCACTGTCTAAACTATTGCTCTTTTCCATTTGACTGCCATGTGAGATGTTACATAGTGCTTCGTATCATTTTTAAGATACACCATGAGATCAGTATAAAGCAGGAGTACTGAGCTTCAAAGGAAAACATGAACATGAGACAAAGGAAAATATAATGATTTCATTATATTCTTGTTCAAATCACTTTGCTGTAAAATTGTTGAGTTTTGTTTTGGTTTTTTACCTTTTGCTATTCTTTTAGCTCATAGTAATGAGTTTTATCCATTTCTTATGTATGAATTGTATCCATTTCTTATGATGTATGAATTGTATCCACTTCTTATGTATAAGGATACTGCGGGCTTTTTGCCGACGTGTAAGAACTTGTCACTGCTGGACCTCCTTGCTGGTTAGGAGTGTAACCTGGCTAACATGTCCCAGCCTTGTCCGAACCTGGTGGGGGCTTGTAGCCACTGCGACTTACCTACAAGCCTGGAGCTGGCGAACTTGTTTGGGCTTGCTCAGACCTGTACCCAGAGCAGCAGGCAAGTCACAGCCCAACCAGAGACCGCCTATAAAAGGGGCAGTGACCGGGGGTAGGGCAGATGTGTTGGTGGAGCGCAGACTGCCCGTGTCTCTAGCGCTGCTTGCTCGTTCCTTATCAACAAATTGATAAATGGCCTGATTGATTACCAACTCGACTTTGCTAAGCATTTACAGCAGCTATATTCACAGATGTGAAACGAGTGTAGTTAGTTGTTCTTGCAGTTTAATTGGTGTTTTTTGTTTAGTGTCTTAATGTATTTCAACAATTTCTTGGGTTATATTTCTTTACTGGGATAGATATATGCTTAATCATTGAGGTTAAAACTCTGAAATATTTACATCCCTTGTAAGATTTTGATATTTTATTTAAAACTCTTATTTCATATCACATCAAAGCAAATGCATGAGTAAAACTCCTCATTTGCTGCCTTATTTAAAATCATGATCTCCAGGGTGTGTAATCCAGAACAAAAAAGTAAACTATTAATGAACTAAAAGGAACCTAGGGCTTAGAAATTGAAGCACAAATCCTAGAGGCAAATCTCTTCCTGCTGCATGACTTACTTTTACAACACTGCACTACTCCAGTGGTTAAGAATGCAGAGCTTAGCATTACCTTCTCTTCTAATATAAATTAAAGCAAGCTTTTGAAAGACATTCATATGCTGAACAACACTCAAGACTTCTCTTTTAGGCATTTCCCATGATTCTCAGCTATAGATTTTATTGAGAAGAAATACAAAGAACGATAACATGCAATTCATTCATTTTCAGAGACACATCTAAACTTAATTTTCATAATTTTGGGGTGGCCCTATTTTGTTATGACAATTCATTTTAGTGTCATTTTTTTCCTTATTCTTAGTAAGCCTGACTGACTATGACCCTGAGTAATCTAAAGCAACTTTAAAGCTGTCTGTTTCTGAAAAAGAGCTTGGACAAGATGACCTACGCAGAATCCTTCTAAAATGAATTATTCTCTGCTTCTATGAAACACAGGTGTCACAAATACAAAACGTTTCAAAATCTGCTGCCAGCCTAGGAATAGTTCAGTCAGCAAACCTTCCCTTCTTAATTTTATCTTAATAACATGACACAAATTTTTTGTGTATATATATATATATATATATCTCCACAAAATATTAATTTTACTTATTTTCCAAGATTTATGACTGTACATTCTTAGGTGCAGAGACTTTTTTGACATGTTCTCTATAATTGGCAGATGACACTCATGACTAAAACTGAACCTTTTATAACTTTCACACAGTTTTTTGGAACTAAACAAACCAATTTTGTCAAATGAGAAATGCACAATTCTTTATTTTAGAAAAATCAGTCCTACAAGTGTCCTTCTGGGGGAAAGATGTGAAGAGGAATCTTTAACCAGCTATGTTTGCCAAAGTTGGGTAAAACATTCCTTAGGCAATATTTTCCTGTCTTTCTAGAAATCAGTTAAGATTCTCTGTTCCTTTACCTACATCAACACTTTTCAAATGTTTGGTAGTGTTTTCAATGCATTAAGCACATATATAAACTGGTACCCACAATGCTTTGCAACAGATCTAGACTATCATATCCCAAAGCAGTAATCTAATAACATACAATATCAGAGGGAGTTTTGGGGTTTTTGTTTGTTTGTTTGTTTTTTGTGGTTTTTTGTTTGTTTGTTTGTTTNAAGTAATTTTAAAGTTCCCATGTCCTACTTATGTGTCATGGTAATGAATTATACTGAGTCATATTAAAATACCTAGGATAAGTTAATAGCAATTTTCAAGTTTAGTAACATTATTTAAAAGGTGTTTGTCAGTGATTCACTTTCAGAGAAGAACAGTCTCGTGATTCATGGAAAACAAGAAAGTCCTTTCCTCTCCAGCTGTACAGATGCCCCTTTGCCTTTTTGGAAGTGGTAGGAACGCAGGCCAGGAAAGAGACGGAGGCTGAGCAAAGTTTCCTACCAGAAGAAGGGAGGTTAGACTAGAAAGTGCCAATGAACACTTTTTAAGAAGAAAGGCAGAAGTCAACAAAGACATTTTTATTTGATCTCAGACTCACTATGGAAAGACCACAGTCAGAGATGCCTCTGGGTCAAACACAGATGTAGCTCATTCACAGATAAGCATATTTAAGTACAGTAACAAGTTTTATGAGCAGAATTTTCAAAGGAAGGTTTATTCTTTTGATTTATTCCTATTGATGTCTGATAGGAATGCCACCTATTTCAAAAGAAATCAGCTACAGGTAAACACTTTTTGAAAATCCAAACCTTTTATCTTAGTTCCTAACACTTTAGATCTAGTTCTCTTAGAACTAGATGTATCGTGTTTGTTACTAAAGACCCATTTTGTTGGCTTATTTTAGGAGACAATGTCACTATCAGAAATAAAGCTAAGATTTATGTTATTGGCAGCATGAAAAAAACATGAGACCCCAGCTTCTATTGTGTTCCTGGAATATATTCCACATATTATCCAGAAAGTAAACTAACAATGCAAACTAAAACCTAAAAAAAAATAACCCTTCAGGAAGTGAAAAGGATTATGTGACTCTGTGAGTATACTTCAGCAATGCAAATGGGCTTGACATTTTACTCATAAAATAATCATGGAAAATAAGCAGTATGTTCTTGATAGTATAGCCTTTCATGCTAACTTTTCAACAATATTGGAAAAATTTAGACTCGGAAGCAATTTTACCTCAAAAGAAAATTATTACTGACTCAGCATTTTTAAGTACCCCTAGCAGTGAAGACTTCCCCCTTTGTTTTACTCATGAAAATGCATATTAAATATTGCTACTTCATGACTTGTTAATTCCCATGTCCTCCTCCTAAAGGAGAGGGAATTCTCATATCCTCTTCAGAGCTAAGGAATTTTACTGGGTTTTGAAGCACGACCCTGAATATTACCAGCATACTAAATGCCTAAGGAATAACACCCCTGAAGTCCTGACTTTTAACATCACCAGAATATTTGGAGCTGCAATAATGAAGAAAGAATCTTATCTTCTTTTGGATGATTGTGCTTTTTTTTGTACAGAATAGGTGTAATCCATCTTACCTGTCTTTTAGAACATGTTCAGTAGAACATTTTCAATTAGGGTAAGCATGCCACATCTCCCTGTGCTGTATAGAAAGAGATACTTCTGTATTGCAATTCATCAACATGCAAATTTGCACAAGTGAAAATGTTTCACATACATTTATCAGTTGCAATCAATATTTCATTTAATATTTTCCTAGTCCTGGCATGCAATTTGTGTTCTAAAATGAGAGTAAAAATTGAGGTAAGAAAGGTTTTTTATAAGAGAGAATGACAGAGAATGAAATCAGAATAACCATAAGGTTGGTAATGAGGAATTCATCTGTGCTGCAAAACCTGAACCAAACTACTACTCTGAACAGGCACCACTGGGGGTTACATTTCAAAGGAGTACCTTAATCACTAGGCACACAATCTCTGATCTTATGAATATAGGATTGTATATTCAAAGTAGAACAGGTCCAACAGGCAAAAGGCACACCTGAGCAAAAGCAGGCATTCATCACAGACAAATCCCTGTTACAGATCAGGCAGAGGAGGCATGTCAATCCTGTTTTCCCACACCCTGAATAAGTAGTCTTATAATGATTGTGAATTTTCTTCCTTCCACTTTACATATTTCCCCAAGAAAACTTGTGAAAGAGAACATTTATGCCAGAATGAAATAGAGGTAAAAAAAAACCAAACCAAACCAAAACCAAAACCAAAACAAAAACAAAAAAAGAAAACCCTCAAAAAAGTTGATGATGCATGTTCTGCATCCACCTCTTACCCTACCATCTGTTATACACAGCCAAAGGTAGAAATGATTAAGAAAAACAATTGCTGATACTTTGGCTTGTTTTTCTCAAGACTCCTTCTTGAAATTCATTATGGAGATAGTAGGTATTGCCCCAAAATATTTAACACAAGTAATCAGTATTATTTTCATTAACACATATTATATATTTATTTTCTTTTGGTTTTAGGTTTGTTTAAAATCCTATTCAAAGCACAAGCAGGATAATTTTAAACATTTAGCATCTCCCTATTCCCATGATATGCATCAATGTAATCTAAAGTTAAACATACATTAATGCATATGCCTTTTTGACAGTACATTGTCATTACACCTTGTAAAATCCACAAACTGTGTTCAGCATCAGAATTTTATTTTACACGCCTAAGTATAATTGTACAAATGTACTTCTAATAATGGCAATCTCCTTAAAAACCAAAGGCGGGGGAAGGGGGGTGAAACGACATTTTCCAGCTAAAATAAGATTTATAATTAAAATTCTACAACAAGAAAATAAGTTACACATTGTAATTGCAATGTAAGCTACTTCTTAACAAATACACCTGAAAGGTAGAAATCCATCAAAGAAAAATGTATGTATCATGTCATGTTATTTTTTAATACCTATTAAGACTTTCATTGTCTCTGAATGGGTTAATTGGCAAATAAAAATATCCATGCAGAAGTTAAAGATGGACTTTTTTATTGAGAAACTTTTGGGATACATGTAATCAAAAGAATCTTGCCACTGAACACTACATTTGAAAGAACCCTGTGGGATGGACGGTCACAGTGGTAATAGAAGACATGACCAAAACCCTTAGGTTATGCATATGATTGTTTTATGCCAAAGCTGACACTATCAGAAGGGGTTAGATTCTGAAAAAAAGCAACAGTCAGTGAATTAACCAACAGCTTTTCAACTTCCAAGTGAAATGGCTGTTAAAGGCTGATCTTAAGAGGGAAAAACTTTATATTTGTTTTTTTGGTAATCAGATGTAGTGGGATGCATGAACAGAACAGAAAAGAGGGGATGGCTGTTCTACATGCAGCAATCCATTTCAATGGCTGCCTCAGCTTTCTCTATAAAGCAACAGACAATGCCTGAAATGTTTCAGTGCACACTGGGTATACCCAAGATTTCAATTAAGTAATAGAAAATGCTTTATATCTGGGAAAGATTTTTTTTTAAAATGCTTGGAAATACATTATGTGTGTATGTGTAAAACATATCTTGACACTTTTTTTCCTGATTCCTTTTAGATTTAGGTGAGACATTTGCCAGTACAACTGTATGTAACAATTTACAGACTCTTGATCCATATGAATTTCCCCTAGATATTTCCCTCCAGCATTAACTTCCATAACCCCCTGCAGTCAGTTCCATAGAGATTGGTAAGGTTTAAAACTTTCTCTCCTACTACAGAGTTACACAAGATGACAATGACAAACAATAATGGGGAAGTATTAGCATGTCCCCTTTCCCTGTTCAAGATTCAGAAACACATAATGGGCTTCACCTATTCTGAATTATTACAATTATATGCATCAGTACAAAGGGTATATTAAATTTCAATGCATTTAAAGATTTAACACTTTTAAGCCACAGAAATATAGAACCAGAAAATGAAATAATTTTGTAATTATGTAGCTAAACAGAGAGAGTAAATTCTAATTCTGCTAATACTTCAGTTCAGTGAGACAGAAACAAAGTCAATCAATACTGAATTAATTTAGAAAAATAATAATATGCCACATTATAATTAATGTAACAAGTGGCTTCAAGGAAATTCTTTGTAAAATTCAAGATATGCTATTGAAACAACAAATAAAAAAACAGTATGAGGATTTGGAATAATATCAGAAAAATTTTGGAAGCTTCTGAAACAAAATGAATAGTATAATTAATAGTGTTTCATGTGACTTTAGTAGACAAGGATCCAACCTGTGCCTCAAGCAATTGTTAGATCTGTGCCAAAAGCTGCAACATGATACTGAGATTTTAGAGATATAATTTTACATGGTAATGAATATTACACCAGACAAACAGAAGGCTTGGGCACTTAAATAAAAAGTATTTGACTTGACCCTTTCTAAAAAGCCTGATTTTAAACATGTCCCATCTTTGAGTCTACCCCACTGTCCCATGTGCCAACACCACAGAGAGAACAGAACACGTTGCACGTCTGGCATCAGCATCCACCCTCTTATTCTCCTGAAGTGTTAAATACACATTTTGAGACAAGATGCTTTAAAGAGCCTTCTTTCATTTAAATTAAAATATTTTTGCAATAGCTGTTTCAATTTTTTTTAAAATTATTTCCCAGTCAAATTTAACAATAATGAATAAAGAACACCTTGGTGAAACAGAGTGAGCATGTGGCTAACCACTTACTTCACTGAGGAATGACATTTTAAAATTTACTGACTTACAAGAAAAAGTTAATATCTTTACACTGTCATCCTGGCTTCACACAATTATTCATAATTAATAGGAATTTAAAAAAAATTCAGCACACAGATTAAAATAATTATGATAATTAACAAAAATATATTCCTTTCAATGAAGTAGCATGGCATACACATAGCAGCTAAGTCAGATTTCTTCATGAGTAACATTTAGAAACACAGTCAGGAAAGCATGAAAAATTCAGATCTAAACTTAAGTTTGTTCTGCATTATCTGTGAATGCATATTTTCGTGTGACTCATCCACAGAGAGTGAACCCACAGCTCAGACAGAACAAGTGCTATGAATACCAAACTTCGAAGTGTAGAGTGTTTATCCACCATCTGTTGTTCAAGAATCCCATAATTATATTTCATAAAACTTTTAAAACTTAAATTTACTGTGTCAACTTATGAAATTATAAACAAAGTATCACTGGCTTTCATTTAATTGCACTGTAAACTTTTCCAAACAAGGTACTGTACTGAAAGGTGGATTATTTTAGTTGAACAAATAAAATTGAAAAAGAAGAATATGAGCACATAGAAAGATTACCCTAGAATAAAACCCTTTTTATCCCAAAGAATGATACCCCAGTGGACATATAAGATTTCCTCCAGATTTCATATGAAGCTAAGTTATTAGAAATAGATAAAAAGAATAGCCCTCTTTTCCAGCTTTGCTGAGTATAAAAAACCTAAATTCCGTTCTATTTAAAATGGTCACTAAATAGGCAAAAAATTAAGAAATTAATTTTAACTAATGAGATGTACTGGTTTCACATTAACGTTATACTTCCAGAAAGTCTCTACATTTCCCAACAAAGATTCAATAATCCAGCTTCTTAAAGAAGCTATTTACAAGCCATGAGAATATCTAAATCAATAACAGACTGTATTTCCTGGGAAAAACATGGCCAGGGAATATTGTGCTGCAATAAGCAGCAGCCCAGTGCTTTCAGCGACTGAGTGCCTTCCATAGATGTGGCTAAATGTTCCAAACTGCTTAAAGGTATTTCATCTTTAGGAATTAATCCTGTACTTACATACTCCACATGTACTTCCTCTGCCAAAAATAACTGTATTGATTTTCCATAGGTAAAAAGATTCTGGACCAACCTCCTACACTGAATATATAATAGAATAGGTATCCTACCTACTCTCTCAGCAGGAAAATTCAAGATTAGTTAGTTTTGATTGGTAGTGTACAGTTATTCTGCACCTCTGTTTACTTTTCCTTGATAAAGCTTCACAAAATTTTTACTCTCCCCAATGATTAGAAAGACTACTGTGTCAACTTAATGAGTCCTTTCTTCCTCATCTTGCCTGCAACTATTTTCATTTTTTCTTTACAGAAAAGTAGTCTGTACACCTGTATAATAGTTCTAACACCAAAATTCAGAAGGTTAATTTATCTGAGCTTGCTCTTACTACATCCATTCTCATAACACTTACACATATCCTAGAACTCCTAGCATAATTTTCTAGGTTTTTTTGGTTTGGTTTGGCTTTTTTAGTGTTTTTTGG
>VWZN01017149.1:45880-56655 GCA_013396955.1 Regulus satrapa
TTTTTTTTCCCCCCTGTACAGGATGATTCTTGCATTTTATTTAGAAGCTAAAATTCTATTTTGCTCTAAATTCCTTCAGCTCTTTTTCACTATCTAAGGTTTTATAGAAATCTTATCTGACAACCTGTAGAAGTAATTTAGCACTTCAGGTTTTAGTTTTCTACTTTGCCCTGCAAGTGATACCTACTAAAACATGTTTTCATGGCATGGTGCTCTTTTTGCATTAGCATTGCTGCTGTTACCCTACAGTTAAATCTCATCCTCTTGTGGAAGAACAAAGCAGTCTTTTGATCTAGGCACCCAAGAAAAAAAAAATATTTTCCTCTAAAGGTTTAGAAAACATATAGTGACTATAAATTATAAAAAAAGTCCAAAGCAATCTTTCTTCCAGATGACATAACTGATACCAGAATGCAACCTGTGCACCTACAAATGTCCACTGTGAGCTTACCTTTCTGAAAACTTTCTCCTTTCTCAGCTTCTCCAACAGAAGAGAGAGCAGCTTTCAGAGGCATTGCAAGGGGCTCTCCCTGGTTGAGGAAAGCTGATGAAATAGGACATATCACCATGTTCTCTGGCTCTCTTCTCCTAGGACTGCTACTTTTCCCATTTTAGGCTAAGCCTAAATGTTCCTATCAAAAATAATGGATCACATTCTGCATTCATAGCTCAAAACCAGCTTGTGACATCTACTGCTATTTTTTATGATTTTTCCAGCAGAAGATGGAGAAGCCAACAGAAGTGCTGAAGCAGAAGTAAGGAAGAGCAGGAGATACCTGAGGTACAAGACTACCCTGACTAAAAATACATTGGTAGGGGCACATAGGCTCAGGCACACATCACAGCACTGAAGGGAAAACAGGACAATTAATAGCTCCTAGAAAGGTCTACCTATTGTTCATATCCCTCTGGTGTGCCACCAGCAGCAGCACAGCCCACCAGTCCTAATGCAATCCCATCCTAATCCCAGTCTTAATGCCTGCTGCTAAAGTAAACCTAGGTATTAACCACTTCTAAAAAAATTAATTAGTTTCATATCTCCTTGCAACATTTCTCGACTCCGTTCAGTCTTCTCTTTGCTTAACCTCTGTTCCATCCCTATTTCAATGCAATGACCACATGATTCTTTATTTCTTCCTAATATTAAAAAAAACCAAACCTAACCAAAACGAACACTTTTCTGCTTTCTTAAATATTTTTCAGCATTTCATTACCATATGTCTGTTTCTCAACTCTCTACAAGTCCTGTAATTACACTATTTTGGGTATCTTATTTTGTCTGATACTGACTTTAACGTATTCAGGCTTTCTTGTAATGTCAAAATAATGTAAGAAACTGAACTCCCTGCATACTCAAATTTAACAGAAATCTAAGGGACCCTAACAACCGGTCTGGTTAATCAGCACTTGAGATGCTGCTAAGTAAAACTGAATCTAAGAAAAGAAGTAAAATTTTAGAATCTTAGATTAAAAAAAAAAAAAAAAAATGTCTGTAATTCTTTTTGCTTTGGACATCTTCTGGTTAGACTGCCTTATACAAAAATACACTTAAAACCACATACATAAAATTTCCCAAGAGAGAATTCTTTCCTGCAAAAGGAATTTTTTCCCCAAAATAGGTCAGAAGCTGAATATGAGATCTGCACAAAGCTGAACTGATTAGACAAGATAAAGAGGGACAAAGAGGACACAGGGAGATGGAAGTCAACTTTTAAGAAGCCTGAGGAAGTCTTTGGGAGTAAAGAAAACTGAATAAAGCAAGTAAGAAGGAGAGAGTGGTCAAAAGGTACGGAGAACAGCATGTCTTGATGAGAGGACAGGAAGCTGAGAGAAAGGGATGAAGAATGGAATTCTCAGTGCTAGAAGAGGTCATAATATGGTTTTCTTCTGGAGAAAAAATGTAAGCCCCAGAGTAGACACTTTGTGTTGAGGCTTCTGAGTGCTGCTATGGCCATTAACTTTTATAACATGATAGTCATTAAAAAGTTACAACTTGGCATAACAATAGACAACGCAAGAAATATCCTCCTCTAGGAACCACACTATCTTCACTTATCCAAGCTGATCCTTAGACAGCAGGGGTATATTGCCAAAGAAAAACTGAAACAATCCTGAAAACCAGTGGTGATACTACCCTTATTTCCATGTCATTCACCAAAGCAGGAACTTGACAGCACTTAAATTGCAGGAAATAAAATGGGGAGAGAAGGACAGTGTAAGAAAGAGGAAGAAAGCAAGCAGTAATTGCTTGCTGCTTGATACCTAGGTATGGGAAGAAAAAGAAAATAATCTGTCTCCAGAGTTCAGCAATTCTTAGGAAGCAGCTGAAGTACAAAGAACGAACTGCATGGTATTCTTACTGCTGGTTGAAATAAGAACTTATTTTGAGCTATGCTGTATACAGGACATGTGATGATAATGAAAAAAAAGGTTGAGATTAATATAAAGAATAGATATTTTTAAAATATACTAGGATGTCATTAGACTAAAATTAGTATTGGAAAAAAGACCTGATAAGAGTCAGACAACATTTCAACTAATAAAATTTGAAATTTTTGGTTATGTGGAAACACAACTATCTAAGCAGGTTGATTTCAGGTCAAATCAGCAGGAGACATATTCCTGATCTAACAAAATTGCACATATTATTAATGTAATATATTTCGTAGGAGGTATAATGGATAAAATTTTATGAAAAAATCCCCTTGGAAAAGACTTTTTTACAAAAACACATCAGAGATGTCTCATATAAGTGCACAGAAAGGCATGGTCTTGTCTTCCTCAACTTCTTAAATCAGAAACTCTTTTTCATTTGAACCATTACTCAAGAGAAAGAGTAGTGTACCTCAGGAAAACAGTTGGCAAATGAGAGAATGCACATAATCAAACCTATAAAAACTTGTCTGTGTAAAAATGACTTGCAATATATTTATATAACAAAATAAACATATGATTAAATGTCAGCCAAACTCACCTGCCCCTGAAGCCATCATTAATTTAATATAATTTAATACCCTTGCTGCTGCATGTTTACCCATGTTTTCAGAATTTCATAAAATATGCATGATCAGAAGTTGCTAATTGGCAATTGAAAGGCTTTTCTCTCATTATTTATTGACTACATTCTTATCCTGAACTGGTTCTAATTAAGAGAGAGCTTAGCATTGTATGTCCACAAACAATGCCATAGCCTTTAGGTAAAACTGCTCTGTATGGAGAGTTTTGTTATAGTTTTTTCTGTTTCAGTGTTCCCAGTTTTGTTGCTGCAGTTACATTGTTTATTGTTTTAATTAGAGTTTTTATCATCAATTACAAGTAGTAATAGTCACAATCAATATGGACACGCTCAGAGGTTGCTAGTGGGATCAGTGCAGTTCAACATTGGTTTTTTGGTGACAACAGTGGGATCCAGTGCACTTGGAGAAAGTTTGACAACCACACCAAGCAGTCAACACACTAGAGGGATGGAATGCCATCCAGAGAGACCTGGACAGGCTTGAAAGGTGGGCCTGTATGAACTTCATGAAGTGCAAGAGTTCAATAGAAGGCCAAGTGGAGGGTCCCGCACGTGGGTTGGGACAATCCCAAGCAAACACGCAGGCTGTGTGGAGGAGGTATTGAGAGCAGCTCTGGGGAGAAGCACTTGGGGCTGTTGGCTCATGAGAAGCTCAGCATGTCCTGGCAGTGTGCAACTGCAGCTCCTAAAGCAAACCATATTCTGGGCTCTATCTAAAGCAGTGTAGCCAGCAGGGTGAGGGAGAGGACTCTGCCCCTCTACTCTGAGCTGATGAGACCCCGCCTGGAGTGCTGCATCCAGCTCTGGGGGCCCCAATGTAAATAAGGACATGGACCTGTTGGAGGAAGTCCAGAGGAGGCTACATACCTGATCAGAGGGTTTGAGCATCTCTCCTATTGAGACACAGGCTGGGAGTGAGGATTGTTCAGCTTGGAGAATAGAAGGCTCTATAGAATCCTTACAGCATCTTCCAGTAATTAAAAGGCCCTACCAGAAGGCTGGAGAGGGACTTTTGACAAAGGCATGTAGTCATGAGACCAGGGGCAATAACTTTAAACTTTAAAAAGGCAGTTTTAGCTTGCATACTAAGAAGGATTCTGTACCAAGATGATGGAGAGCACTGGAGAAGTTGTGTCCAGAGCAGTTGTGGAGAGGTACCCCCTGGAACCTGAACTGTTCAATTCTAGGTTGTTGCCACCTTCCATGATGTCCATCTGTATTGTGTTACTTTATTTTTTAAGATCAAAAGGGAATAGGGGTAATTTGGGGAAGGAAAGGGAAAGGGTTATGGAGCTGGGATGTAATCATACCTACTGAGGAGCTTTCACACATACTGTAATACAAATTGTTTTTTTCTGTTAAGTGCTACATAAACATAGATTCCAAATAAGTTTACAATCCAAGTGTAAGAAGATGAATAGAATACCAGAGGTAGAAACAGAGGAGTGAACGTGGGGAAGCAATGGAATGTGCTATTCAGCAAGTGATGCCAAACACAAATTGGAAGAACAAAATGATGCAACCCCATTTTGGTAGAAATGGTGAAAAGAGCTATCAGTGATTTCCAGGATAAATAACACATTCTTATTAATACTTAACAACAATGTTTAGGAAATTTCTTCACAAACATATTTTCCTCATGGGTATGAAAAGTTGCAGAAAAGACCTGGAATTAAATACTTTCCATGCATAAATCAGCAGATTTGAATTTTACTCTTCTCCCTGTCCTCTCCACTATCTCTTCCAGCCTCAGCTGGTGCACAGTGACCCTGGGATCTGACACTTCTGTGGCCCCACAGTCATATGCTGCACTGAGCTGTGTGTTAAAACTATGTCACTTCATATCATTTAGAGAGATGCAAGGATCTGTTCAAATGAAAGAGCTCCAAATTTGACATTTTTTAACATCTGATTTCTGATAGGTGATCAATTTTCTGCTTGGAATTAGAAAAAAAAAAAAGTGAAAACAACCAAAGAAGATTGACCACTAATGTACTAAGCAGTACTAATTAATAAATTAAATCAAATAAATTCTACTTACACAAAGTAAAATTTTTAAATGAACCAAAGAGAATGAGAAATAAAGCTATCCTACTTACTAATGAAATTTGGTGCATTTCCAAGCATGTTAATAAAATTCTGGGCATATGGATTTTCTTTATTTCCAGCAATGGGAATGGTGATGATAAGTGAGACAACCAGTGGAAGAATAATTTTGTTTTCAACTTAATAGACAAGAAAGAAAACAGCAGTGGGGCAAAAACTTTATGTCTGGGAAAAATAAGCCAGGTCAAGAGCAATTCATTGACACACAATAGACAGGTGAGAGGTGTAAAATATGCCTTAAAAATAACTAATATATAGTTGCTGAAGCACAATTCAAATTATTTGTCTCCTATTTGCTTTTTCAGAAGAGAGGAATGATCAATGGCAAAGATTAATTTTATCACTTGTACTCATTTCAGGAAAGGACTGGAGTGGAAGTAAGCGGAATCTTTGAACACAGCTAAAATCACATAAGGGAAAAGTAGGACGCAAAATAAATCATGTTTTTGTACAGAATAAAAACTTTGAATGAAGCAACATGTACGTCCTTTTGATCCTCTTCTCTGTACTTGTCAAGGGATATCTGCTTTATTTCATAAAGATAGTTCAGGGATAAATATTCCTTTTCTCAAGTCCAGTAACAGTTACTTAGAAAAACAGCACAAACTGATGTGCTGGTACCAGCCCAGATCTGGTACCTGCACGTCAAAGAGAACATTAGTTAGAGCAGAGCTGTCACATCTTTTCCTATGTAAGAAACAGTAGTGAAATTAAAAGTAAATACTGCAAAACTAGTCATGAGTAGTTCTGTAAAAGCTCCACAGTTTTATATAAACAATTTACTAATTTATCAGATGCATCATGCCAACCCTAGGAATGTCACAAAGCAACACTTGATCATCCGAGCACTTTAGAAACACAGAAGTGGACACTTTCCAGGTGCTGAGAGCAGCACAATATAACTTCAGGAGACACATCCAGCTATGGTTTGATAAACCCTTTCAGCAGCAGTCCTGAGCTGGTGGGGCTGTACTAACCACAACGCTCAGATTGAGCCCTCATGCACCACAAGCTCACTATTCTTCTCACCATGTCACCAGAGGCAAATTGTATTGCCCTATTGCTCAGTTGTGGTGAAAGGGGAAGGGCAGTTGAAGTTATTGATGCATAATCCAACCACCTGCTCAGGTGACAAGAGAGTACATCTGTGGTTCTTACTTAGCCCAAGGAGGGATGTAGAGGATGCTTTAATCCACCTGAAGCAGGTGTAGCTTCAAAATCACAGTCTAGCCCTGGAGCACCTGTTTACTACAGGATGCATTCTGCATGCAAATGAAGATTTGTTCTGCCCTATTTATCTGTCTAGGTAGGTTTTTAAAGCAGTAATCCTACAGCATTGTCTGTGAGCACATCCCTCAGAATTACCAGAAGAGGTCCTACTTTTCTGAGTTGAGCCCTATGGCCGCTGCAGAAAACTGTATAAAGTAATTCACGTCAGAAATTATTCTTACAGGGAGACTATACCATAATGTCAGTGTTTCTAGGGAAAGTTTAATGGCTTTAAAGGTTAGTTACTTTATTCAATTTTCAGCTGAAATTTATAGAGGATCAATTCAGATTTATTTGTTATTCTAGCAACAATTTTCTTTAATCTTCCTAATTATCTTTCCTCGCTGGTTTTTACCCTCAACTGTATTAATATAATAATCTCTTGTCTCGGACTTGGCTTTTCTAGGCTTACTGGGACAAGTTTTTAGAGTATTTTCAGATGCCAGCCTATTACATACAGCATTCTAGTAGTCATTTACTGAACCTATCTTCAGTAAAAAAATCAACCTTTTAAAACACAGGAAAGCAGAATTCCTATGGATCTAATGATACTTTGGTACACAACTTTCATATCTCTTTAAATGTACAAAAAACACCACCTTTGATATTGGTAGGACTGCACATCTTTTTTCAGTTTCTCTTCTCTACAACTACTTAAGATTAATTTTCTTATACAAAACTACTTCATTAAAATCTTTTGCACCTCAATCAGCTAATGAGTTGTAGTTACATGGTAGGAGTTCTTGTTCTTAGTTATCACACCACTCGGCATGATTAAATTTAATTACTTTTCTTTCACATCAGTGCTTGAGATTACCACTGATCTCTTTAGAACACTTTCATCCTCCCCACACTGAAAAATTTTCTCAGTGCTGTGACACCAGGTAATTTCACTAAAACAGGGTACGTCAAGTCAAAATGATTTGTGCTAAGATCATTACTAAATGGGGCGCATCTCGGGAACCGTCAAGAAGGACTCACTAATAGTCGTCCAACCTGACAGTTACCTCTTCAGAGCAATCCCTGTCATCTCCCATAAAGACAGATACTATCTATTTCGGAGCTTTTTTACTAATCCCCACAGTGTCCAGCACTATACTTACTATGTTTAAGTCAAGAAAGGGATAATAGATTTTCTTTTCCTAGGGAGTCAGTTAAAAAAAACCAAAAAAAACAACAACAAAAAAAGAAAAATCAAACTACTCCAGTACAATATAGATTTGCTAAACTGTGTTGAATTTTGTACAACTTTTATTTATTTCCATGACCTGAATGTGAAAGAACATTCAGAGCTGTTCTGAGTTTAGCATGCTATTTAGCTGCTACTATAGGATACAAGATATTTTCTCCTTTCCCATTACACCAATTTTCTATATTCTGCTTCAAATATGTGACCACTGCCTTGATGAATGTATTAAAAACTTCATTAAGTTTATTTAAAATTCTAGAAAAGAAATCACCTTTCCTCCACATTTTAAATTAATTTCAGGCTCTTGAATTTTTCCTTGCTCATGTGTTCTATTTTAAAATAACTTGCTCCTTCATTCTTCAGTCATACTTAGAGTCCTTAAGAAATATGGATTCAAAATATTAGTGTGTAGATGGCACAAAATTAATCATTATTTTCTCTCATTAGATGGTCAGGGAGAAAATTCTGGAGCACTATCTTCTATTTAGATTTCCATATTTTCCTTTTAAGAAAGATTTTTTCAGTTTCACTTTTGCTAAGTCTCACTTTTCTGTTAGATACTGAACTTTCAGATATACTTTTTGGGACAGACCAATCCATTTCCTGCTCTTAGTATTCTTTTAGAAGTATCTTATCCTCCACTTTAGGATCTTTCATTAGAGCTCTTTTTTATTTTCCTAAGTCACAAAACTTGTTCAAAGTCTTTTGACATTTTTTCCATTTCCAGTGTTTACCCCCATAACTTACCTGACTAATTTGTTCCATTGGTCTCCAAGAGCTCTCGCCTCATAGAGAAACTCTATAAAAACATTTTCATCTAAGCAATTGATTTGAAAGGATTTGATACTAAGTTCTTTGCTACTTTCAGATCTTCTCTGAGGTCTTTATTAATGAGATAGAAAATACCAATTCTCTCTGTTTCAGTTATAATCTAGAAAAGAAATATATTGTCATTTAAATCCAGGCATATCCTGTTATTAGCAGCACACATCCTGCAAATAGAGTTGTGTCTCCATACAGTCCCTTTCTGTCAGTAAGCAGAAATACTAAAATTGAAATAACATCACCAAACTCAGTGAGAATAAGAAGACAGCAATAAGCAAAATCAGGGTGATACAGATGAGAAAATAATTTCTATACTAACATTGGTCTGTATTTTAAAAATCAATAGTACATAGAAACTGGCTGAGTACATAAAAGCTAAATAACCCATGGGCCATTTTCCCCATTGTCCATGTAAAAAATTATTACATTTATTACTTATAAAATAATTACATAGAAACATGAAAAATACACAAGTAATTATATTGATTGAAACACAAAATCAAGAAAGAACAAACTCTCTGCCTCCTGTGGTTTCTGTGAGCTCTTCACTCTGTAGATATTTGGCTGAAAAACTGTAAAAATATTTTTTACTTCTTTGCTTTTATGAAACTACATATATCAGCTCTATCAGCAGACTAAGCAAGGCAATTAGCCTATATCACCCTCTTCATTAGGGCCAGATCCAAAATCCATTAGTGACTGCGAAGAGCCTCCTATTGACTCTATGAGGCTTTACATCAGTTTATGGGTGTGAGCCTAAAGCAAGATGAACATGCCATTTGTTTTCTCTGATATTCTGCTTTCTATTCTCTACCCATTCCTTTAGAATTTCTAGTGGATGCATTTTGTTTGGATTTTATTATGCATCAGCTACAATAGCATTCTCTTCTTCACTACCTCTCTAAGTTTCAAAAAGTACAGGATGCTGCCAATTCTCTAGTTCATTTCCATAATATTTTCAGATTCTAGGTTGGTTTCTTTTTGTTTGTTAGATAGATACATAGTACTATTTAAGATGGAGCAAACACCAACACACTCTTCTCTACTCCAAATATGAGAGGACACTGGGTTTGGTTAGCATATAAACAACAACCAAAAATAATTAAGTGACTTTTTGCCAGTTTTCAGGTTTAATAGCAGTGCTACTTATAATTCCATGCTAAGCAATACTGTTGTCTCACTAGGCTTGTTTCAAGGAAACTTTATTAAGTGCTTTACTATTTCATTGATGAATTACAAAGATGAAAAAAAAAGAAGAGAGAAAAGAAATGAAATAGAAGAAATTAAAGGAAAGATACAGGCACTTGTCTTTGCCTTATGACACTAGAACAAAATAATTAGAAAGAATGGTTTCTCTATCATTTAAGTTTGCACACTGCTTTAAATTATTCATTGGGTAATGCCTTCTTTATCAGTATCTCCAGAACAATGAACAGTTTTCTGAAACAACTTAGTACTACAAAAATATTATTTAGGATTGATTTACTTTTTCATTCAATAATGCCCGTGTCTAATGCCTTCAAACTTGCTTCCGTAGAATTCAAACTCTAGCTTGCAGCACAAAGATGTTGACTCAAAATCCACAAGAAAAACTTATAAAATCAGCTCCCGTTTTCTGCAGTAGTCTCTTCAAATTGATGTGGACATCATTCTTGACATCAATTAATTAAATTATATATGTCCAATGACAGGGTTTTCCCCAGGGTAAATATTAGAGATCCCAAATATTGTGTAATGGGGATAAGTTGCCCTTTCTTACATCCAGAGAGACCTCATATATGCTTTCCTTGCAGCACTTTTGTTTTGAAGCATGCACCATTGTCTATGATGCAAACACTGTGACCTTCAAATCCCTGAAATATTTTGCAGTGCACTTTTTAAACGACTTGTTGCAGGAGAGGTTTGGATAAATTGTTCTGATCAATGCAACAACTCCCATAATCTCCCAAAAGTGCTTGGATAGTGCCAGAAACTCTGAAATTAATCTGAACTGTCTCCCAAATGTGTTCTGTTTAGATTTGTCAAAAAAGAAAACTTAAAACCACCTGTTGAAATTTCAGGTTGTCCATAAAATACTTCTGTATATCCTAGCAATTAAGCAAAGGAGGATTCTTTCATTTTAAAATGAAACCAGAGTCACATTCCTTTCCCTATATCAGACCAGTAGTCAGTAAACTGAATATCATAAGTAACATCCTGAATTAAAATATTAACAAATATTTGGAATCCTAAAAAGACTCTGCACTTCAAGAAAAGACAATCCTTGGCAGCTGAAATAGAATGGGACTTAAGATCCAGTTTTGTACCCACTCACCTTGTGTTGTATCTGGATTTTAGATCAAAACCCTTTTAAATGAAAAATATAATTGC
>VWZN01017156.1:24994-35505 GCA_013396955.1 Regulus satrapa
AAAAAAAAAAAAAGATAAAAATACCCACCCAACTGCATCTGTCTTATCTACATTTTTCCAGGCAGGAGAGGAGAAGAGGGATGAGAAGGCAGAGTGACTTTAGGAAGACCCCTACATGATGCTCCTGGGCAGAATCCATAACCATATTCCCCTCATTTGTTATCTCACTGTTAGCAATACTGCCACTAACATTTCCTGCAAAACGGCCTCACCTGAAGTGTTCCTCCAGAGCAAGCTTTCCAGAAATGCTCAAATTAAAGCCTACATGAAACCTTGTGTCTTTGAGACCTTAAATGTAGTTTTACATTCATAAACAGGAATGCATTTTATGGAGAACAGAGGTGTTTACCTGCTTCAGTTATGAGATGGAATAGCACTGTCATAAATAATTCTTCATCTTTTCAAGCACAAAGTAAATATATCTTTACTGCTACTCACCATTACTCACATAAAAATGGGGTTGAATAAGAGATCAAGGTTATACTGGCATTAAAAGATTTATTACAGCAACCCTTCCTTGCTGATCTCATCAGGTTTTGAAGGATTGAAATTTAATTTTTTTTGTCTCTTCTTTTTTTTCCTTTTCTTTCTTTCTTTTTTTTTTTTAAAGTCATAATTCTGACAAAGCTACCTAGAAAGTACCCAGAGAAACATTTTCTGATGAAAAACAGGGATGCTCGCCAACGGAAATGTTTGGGTTTTTTTTAAAAATAAACCCGGGAAATTAAACAACCTGACATAATTCCCTCAATACTGGGAAAGTCGGTGAGTCTGAAAGCTCCCTGCCACGCTTCCCTTTCCAGTCCCCACCACTGTCTCCTGCCATCTGAAGAGGACCACACGGGCGTGAAGCAGAGATATAAGGACGAGTTTTAGTTACAGATTTAAATAAGTGAGAAAGTGGGTAGAACATACCCTAAAGACTTTAGAAATGCCTTAAGTACCTTAGAAAAATAGAAGCCTTTGAAACTATGACAAGGCCTAACGCCCAGTGCTGTGGCCTGGCTTGAAGACATAACAAAATCACAGTAAGAACGTTGCTTGAATTTTAGGAGAAATAACAAAAACTTGCATTAACAAGATAGAGTATTTAGTAGAATATTGTATAGAGTATTTATATGGAATATTGTTNCAATTTATTGCCTTGTAATAGGCTAGGAGGACAAGCGTTTGTTGCAGGTAGCTTTGAAAATAATAATAATTCCCACTGATTGTGGGGTTGCACCTTGAGGACAGAGCAATTAAACACTCAGGTTGTTTCTGATCCCTGCCCATTTTGTTTCAATCATGTGGATGCAGGTCCAGCAAAGAACCCCCAAAACTCTGCTGTTAAAAATCAGCAAAAACTCTAAAAAAAACCCCCAGTAAAACTCTGCAAACTCACCCTCCTGCTGCTTCCAGTGTATCGTACCTCAGGGTAAGAACAAACACCTCTCAGGCCTTCCCTGGGCTCACCTGCATCTCAGCCTCAGCCAACCCTCTAAAAACAGCCCATCACCTTTGCCATCCTCAAGGGGACTCATTCATGTACCTGCTTCAAATGAGGCATGCAGAATCAGAGATGCAAATTGGACCACTAATTTAATTTGCCTCTCTGTGAAGAGATCAGAATATAGGTTAGACCCTACTTGTATGGGAAACATAAATACAAGGATTGTTCGGCCCACGTAATGCTAATGTGGAGGAACATATGTTATGAGAATTATCAAAAAGCATCTACTTCATTTGGCTTTTGTTGAGAACTTTCAATTTATGCCTCAGAGAGTTTACATAATTAGACAGACTAAAAACTTGCTTAGTCTGTTCCTTCTTATTATTAAGTCATTATTTTAGTCCCAAAGGTAGTTGTTATGAATGCCATTAACAGGGTTATATGAATTATTCAAACACTGGCATGTTTAGACTGTCGTCTCAAGAAGGGGCCCATAATCAATCTCACATTGTTCAGAGGTTTGTAGCCCTGCAAAACATCATGCTATTTGCAAATTATTGATAAAATGAGTATTAACTATCTAAAACAGAATTTTACCTAAGAAACACCAAGGTAATTTATTGCTATTATTAGTTTCTTCATATGCTTTGAACTTGTAAAAAGTCTTCCTGCCTTTGGTAAGTTAAAGTTCAGAAGGAACTTCCCCACAATGTCTAAAAGGCATTCTAAAGAATCAGCCTAAGAATATGTAAATAAAAATGCCAGTGAAAATATCTGCATGTATTTCTCCTTGTAAAATATCTTTGATCAATAGCTCGTAGATCTAGATGTGATGATCTAGTAGATCTAGATGTCATGTCAGACTCAGGCCAAAAATACTTACTCTTCTTTACATCCTACATGAAAATCATCTTCCTTAGGGAAAAGAAGGGAATTCAAAAAGGTGCAATATTAAAATCACCATGCGCTCAGGAAAATTTCTAGTTGTGAAATAACTTCAGATATTGAGAGGTACTTTCCCTCACACACTTCCCATCTGTTTTTATGGCACTTTGGCAGATGCACTCTGGCAAAACTCTGAAGAAAATGATCATCTTCTCTCGAGCCCCAAAAGGAGAACTGGGAAAGATTCCCATTCTGACTTTAGTGTGCTTTGTCCAGGTCCTGTGCATGGTCCCAGACCAAGAAGTCAAGGAATTATAGACTCTCGAGGTTTGAAAACACATCCAATGTGTTGATTAAAGGAGAGTTAACGATCTGAAACCTGAGAACTCTCAGGAGATCAGACTTCCCTGACCCTGTGAGATCCCATTGCACATTCCCAGCTCATTTTAACAGAGTGGGAAACTAAAGCTTGCTTAGTCCCTCCACCAGAAGGACTATTATCCCTTCTCTAGTGATAATAGTGCTATCAAATTTATAGAAATATGCATCTTTATGCCATTTCTTCATGGCCAAGGTAATCCTAATCAATCTTTGAGGAATTTTAGTTGCTGAGATGCTGGTTGTGCGGGGAGAGAGGCCAAAGTTTGGGATGAACACAAGGGGAGGAAAGAGTTAGTGAAGCACACAAGGGGCAGATAGCTCTGTGATTGATGGAAAGACACTGTTACAGAACAGAGAAGGTTGGCTCATATTATTAGTATCTCCTGAACCCTGAGGAATTGTTGAGTTTCTTTTTCTATTTGTTGAATTGCAACAACCACAGGAAATATTTTTATTTTCACTATATTATATATTATACATGATACATTACACAAGATACATGATACATTACACATGATACATTACACATTATATATTATATATTNATTCATGAAATATTTTTTCTTATTTTTTGAAATTAGGACTCAAAAGTAAAATAGAAAAAAACAAAACCAAAACCCCCCAAAAAACTCAAAAAACCCCAAAACCCCAAACAAATAATAAAAAAAAATCCCAAAAAACCCCCCCACAAAAAACCACACAAACCCCCAAAACAGTTTATATAGAAATGTTACAAGTTACCCTTTAGTGAGATTGTCTATTTATTTGTACATTTTCCCTCAAAAGACATTTTCCCTCCACAAAAACGTGCAGGCAGAGGATTAGGTTAAAAAAAAAAATAAACACTGCTTGGTTTTGTGATAGATAATCTTTAAAAGTCTCATTGAGACATTCAAGGCTTGAACAATGTCTTTTTATCTCAAACCCTCATGGAAGGAGGAAAATAAGAGTGGAGGTATAATATGTGCTCCCATGTTTCAGTTCAGAGAATTCGTGTGCGGTTTAAACTGGGAGGTCATTGGGATGACAAACATGGGGTTTTTTTCCACCTTTTGAGCCCTTCTTGTCTGTGGCAGCTCTCGTGGTGCTGGTGACTTTCCGTGCTCCCAACAGCCTGGGCTCCTCTGGGCCATGCCAGCTGAGGTGAGATGGACCAGGACTGAGGAATGGGTGAGCAGCAGGTCCAGAGGGTTGGAATGAGCGTCATGGGTCCAGCCAGAGATGTCACACGGGTGGTGCTCCCCAGGGTTCAGTGTTGGGGTGAAGAATTGACTTATTAACTTACTGACTTATTGTTAACTTATTGCTCGAGAGCTGGATGAGGGGTCAGTGCAGCTCACTGGTCAGCGAGGGGTCCTCAGCATTTCACTGACCACACCTGGCTGGCCAAATGAGAGGCCGAGGCCCCCAAGGGTCTGTGGAGCCTTTCAGAGGGAACTTGACAGGAGAGACAGGCAGGGAAGAAAAGTCTGAATCTTAACAAGGGAAATGCAAGGTCCTGCACCTGGGCAGGAACAACTCCAGGTGCCAGCACAGCCTGGAACATCTCTGTGAGCAGCTCTGGTGGGCAGTGAGCTGTCCCTGACCAGCAAAGTGTCCAGGGGGCAAGGAGGTTCACTGGGATTTGGGGGGACATTGGGAAGAGCAGTGCCAGCAGGTCGGGGAGGAGATCCTGCCCCTCTGCCCAGGCTGTGAGGGCACATCTGCAGTGCAGGGCCCACTCCTCCTCAGGACAGGGAGCAGGTCCTGGAGGGGGACGAAAGTGATTCAGGGCCTGGAGCATCTCTGTGCCCAGAAAGGCTGGGGGAGCTGGGGCAGCTCAGCTGGAGGGGAGCCCCAGCTGAGAGGGGCCCAAAGCCCTGCATAGCCCCAAGTGTCCCCGTGTGTCCTCCTCTGTCTCTGAGTGTCCCTGTGTATCCCTGATTGTCCCTGGGTGTCTCTGAATGTCCCTGGGGGTCTCTGTGTGCCCCTGGGTATCTCTGCCTGTAACTGGGTGTCCTTGTCTGTCCCTGTCTCTTCCTGTCTGTCCCTGTCTGTCCTCCTCTTTCCCTGTGTCTCCCTGTGTGTCTCTGGTGTCACTGTGTGTCCCTGTCTGCAGGGAGGGTCAGAGCAGGGCCAGGTTCTGCTCAGAGCCCAGCACTGGCACCAGAGCCATGGGCTGAGCCCAGCAATTCCCCTGCACAGGAGGCACAGCTTCTGCCCTGGGCAGTGCCCAGGGAGGCTGAGGGGTCTCCTCCCTGGGATATTCCAGAATTACCTGGATACAATCCAGGTAATGGACCCTTCCAAGCTAACCCATCCAGGGATTGTGTACATATATAAGCCTGTATACCATACACTAAAAAAAGAAAAAAAAAATCCTAATATCCTGGCATGCAATCTTGCTTTTTCTTGAGCTTTGCTCCCTGAACCTTAGCTTTATTGGAATAACTTGAAACAACACTATTCTGATAGTCAAGTCCAGCAGGACAGTAGCTGTGCGTGAGGATCTTTTGCTTTGCCAGTTTCTAAGTGAGTGGTTAGAGGGTAACAATGACACATTTTGACTATCACAGCATGGCACCGCCTCACAGACTTGGATGCTGTCCTCCCCACAAGGTGACTGTCACCCACACCTCATTCCATTATGGACAAACCCACAGCTGGCTGGGGCACCATTTACTTCCTTTTTCCTGATGCAAGGAACCAGGTGGACACACGTTTGTCCCTTTCACTATCACCACTTCCTAGAGATCTGATTGCTTTAAATATCAGAGTGGCAAATGGGAATTAAAAAAAAAAAAAAAAAAAAAGAAAGGTTGAAATGATGGTGTTGCAGGGAATGAAGTGTTTAAAGGTCCTGCTGCTTCAGCCCCTCAGCCTCATGAGGTGGATTAATTAAGGAAAGCTGGCACGGGGGCTGACAGAGCACATTATGGATGGTGTTCATAACAGCATCAGGCTTCAGTTGCCATGGGGATGCTGACTCTGACTGCTCCTGTGCACCCAGAACCTCAGCCCAAAGTTGTCTGGATGTGTCTGTGCGTGGGACGAAAGCAGGAGGTGTGATGTGAAATGGATACCAAGGTACAGGGCACCAGGGAGTCGGGGGAGGATTGCACTAAGAAATAGGCTCCCAGTCCCTTTGTTTCCTGCTCTGAGTACATAAATTACACTTTTTGGCCCGTGAGCCAAACGTGTAGATGCTGAGGGAGGTCTGCAGGGAGCAGGCACTGGTACTGGGTTCATTAAGCCAGTGAATTTATGGCAGACTTTGGCTAGCAGAATACCTCTTCCAATTCCTGCAGATCAAAGGTCCTGCGTGGCATTGCTTTAATCCAACTGCACTTCCCTTATCAGCTCCTGCTCTCCACAGCCAAGGGCTTCCAGGTGCTTACTGCCTCTCACCAATATCCTCCAAGGAAAACCTTCTGTGATATTCAGACAAATTTTGAAGCACTGACAAAAAAACCCAAAAAAACAAACAAACAAAAAAAAAAACCTAAACAAAAGAAAAAGCCAAACCAAACCAAAACAAACCCCCACAATCCAACCCAAAAAAAAAAAAAAACAAACAAACAAAAAAAAAAAACAACAAAAAAAAACCCCAACAACCTTTTAGCATTCAGCTTTGCAGGTTAAATCTTCCTGTGTGGTGCACATCACCTTGCAGGATGAGACTGAACTTCACAAAGTCCACCTGACACCGAGATGAGAGCTACATTAAGTGACATAAAAACACTTGAGCTGAGGCGGCAGGTATTTCTGGAAGCCCACACGCCAGGGCTCATGAATGAGGAAATGAACTTTGACAAAACGAATGGTTTCACAGATGGCAGTTTGCTTGGAGCTCTCACCAACAGATGTTTGAGTGAATGTTCTGCAAGGCCTCTGTGTATTTTGGGTTTTATCATTTCATTAGCAAATAGCTATCACCTGGTGTGTACTTGCTCTTTGGAAGCTCCTGATGCTTTAAATTTTTTTTTTCCCCTTGGCTTTTTTTTTTTTTTTTTTTTTTTTTTTTTTAGGGGAAAGCCCCAGACAATAATTGATGGCTTTCTGCTTGGGGAATAAGAATGATGGAACTTAAAGGTTTTTTAATACAAATCATTTTTGTGTGTGTCACAGGAGATATGATTAGGCTTGTGAGATTCACAGTCACCAATTTTTAATTATGACTTTCAGCCATGGGACTGAAAGCCCCAAAAAGGTGAGGCTGAGCACCAGAGGTGGGATGGAAACCCAAAGTGGTGTGGAGGCACTGGTGTAAAAAACAAATTAAGCCTCAATCAAAATAGAAATTAAACCTAAAAGCAATAATATTGATATACATACATACATACATACATACATATATATATACACACATACATATATATACACACATGCATACATATATACATATATATATATACACACACGCACACACACACACACATATATATACATATATATATAAAGCATTATCTGTGCTTTTCAAGAAAACAAGACTAAATAAATTAATTATAAATAAGACAGAGTTCAGGGAAATACTTTGCCTTGAATCTGCTGGGCTAGGTCCCTTTCCATCACAGGTCATCTTTTTAATGAAAAAATCTCGGCAGCAAATGTGTTTACCCACACTTCCAAAAAACATAGTGAAAAAAATTTATTAAACCTGTTAAAAGTAATTTAAAAAGCTACATAAAAACCCCTGAAAAGTATTATTTACAACAGATAAACTGAGATGGAAAATAAAACAAATGTTGGACACATTTTCCATCAAACTCTTGTATTGCTTATTATTGTGTTTCATTTGAACTTTAGCACATAATGTCAGAAAAAAATCCAAAAACAATTGGGAAATCAATTAGCAAAAATATAGACTTATAGTTCTCTTTCCATGTATTCTAAGTAAGACTTGTAGTTTTCCCGTTTTGAAAGTACAACTTGATTTTCACAAATTGATTCCAATACGAAAAGAAAAAAAATAAAAAAAAAAGTAGATGGAAAGAGATGAAGCCTTTGAAGAAGAAATCCCAAATTAAATATTTGGGATCATCTTGTATGTAATAAAAGCTAGAGGAAAAAAGCTGAATAATCAGCCTGAACCAACTTTACTTCCCACTTGATGATTCTACAGCCAAACTGAGCAGTCTACCTGTTTTGTAGATTAATCCTTCAATCCTTCAAATATTCAGACTAATAAAATAAATATTTGAATATTTTACTTAAAAAAAAACCCCAAAACAAAACCAAACCAAAAAAAAAAAAACAAACCAAAAAACAATTGGTGACTGTACCAATGTCTCTGGAGAAACAGTTTATGCTATTTTAGTGGGGGGATAGCAAAACAGGGCTTTCATTATTCTATTTACACACAACAGTCTGCAGCAACAGGTCAGATGGTCAAACACATCTCCCACACAGTGGCATGGTGTTCACTTAATAATTAGCGGAGTAATCAGTAATTAGTGCATTTTCCCTAAGTTCTCCAGGTGTAAGCCATGCGTGAATCTGCCCTTGCTGGCTGTGGGTTAGCACCTTGCAAAAGCAATTTCCTTGCCCAAAAGGCCACAAAAAACTTAAAAGTTGTGAAGGGGTAGTGGGAGGGGGGGGAATTAATTAAACTAATAAATTAAAATAATGAGGATGGTTAAAACTTAGAGGCCGACCTGGGAGTGATGGAACTGGGAAAGGAGAAGTGTAAGGGCACAGGCGTGAATTCCCAGGTTGGAATTCAGACAGGAGTAACATTCAGAAACTCCTCTTGTATTAGAGATTAGCTGCCAAATTATCCAAATTATGATTTTGGATATGGTAGAGGGATATCAGAAACAATACTGTTCATGGCCATATCTTACTCTGGTTCACACTGCCTTAAAAATAATAATTAATAGAGGAAGAGAAAAACACAGATGCAAGGAATGAGCAGAGATTAAGTGAAATCAGAATAAAACAAAGCAACGCATTTTAAAACCACAAGTGCAAAAGGACAGGAAAGGAAAGAGAAACTGCTGTTTAAAAACATAGAAAAAAAGAGTTGACAAAAAAGGCTTGTTACTGGAACGGTCAATGTGAACAATGTGGTTGTACTTCAGGACCAATTAATGAAAAATAGATGTATGTCATTAAAAAAATGTATTTGCAAACAATAAAACTTAATATCAGTAGTAAAGTCGTGAGCAGTACACAGGTGCTATTTTATCACAGACAAGCTGTGAGGAGAAACAGAGGTCAGGAGAACTTTAAAAGGCAGATATGACTTACTCAGGGTTTAATTTGCTTCCAAAAACATGGTCAGTGACCCTTTAAATCACAAGCCAATTACAAGCATTGTAGTGCCATTACTAATTACATGCTGAGAGTATAAATTTAAAATGGCAATTTCAATTTTCAGTTCATTGGGAGAATGCAGGAAAATGAATACTAATTAGTTCATGTGTATCAGACACCTGAAACATTAGAGAAAAAAAAAATTTAAAAACCGCTGCAACTTCTCCACTCATTACGAGTGAGTTATAAGCAGAACACTCAAACCTTTTATTTGCTAGGCTGCATATAAATAAAGAAATTAAGTGACAAAGAAAATTGATAATGATGGAACAAGGCAAAAATAGCTACAGGCCTGTACATAATCATACTTTGAGAGACTTTGCCCATTACACACAGCTTCCTTTAGAATTTATCTAGCATTAGAAGCTACAAGAGGGGAACAGGCGATTGCTTCAGGTTCCCTGCGCTAAACGTTAATTTGCATGTCCTAAAAATGGATTTTCTGGCTTTGTCACTTTCCGCTTAATCTCTGCCAAACACTCAAACTGTTTATCAGTGCCTTCTTCTGGGCCAGGTGCTTTGTTTTTGGAGCCCTGGGCATGGAGGATTGCAGGCTCTCAGTGCTGGCAGGCACTGACCCCCAGGAGAACACTGCACTGACCTGGGGCCAAGAGAAGGCTCCAAAATTGAGGGATGGCTCTGGGATTGTGGGGGTGGAGTTTGGGTAGAAGTGGGTGAGATCACAGGGTGGGAAACCCAGAGTTTGAGGTTTGAGATACAGTGACAGATATAAAACAAGGTGGAGGTTTTAGGGCACTGGCCTGTCCTTCACCTTCTTCTTCCTGGGTGTGGGTGACATTGTGGGATTGGGTGGGAAAGCCCACAGTGCAGGCCATGGGTGGTTGGTTATTGGGTTAAAAGTAAAAATAATTTAGCTGGCATTTATTTATTGGTCAGTTTACCCTTGAAAGGCCTTGCAGAGAGAGATCATCATGTCCATTTCTACCTTGTGAGCTTGGTGTGCTGGGAACTCACATCCTGTGAGACTGTAATATGGATGAGAACTAACAAACACCTGAGTCCAACGAGAACAACTCTGGCTTTAATCCCCACCCTGAAAGAAGCAGCTAAGCTACAAATAACTTTTGAATGCTCTGCCACCTGGAGCAGCATGGAGAAGACTCCATGTGCAGGCTGGGAAGAAGCTGGTGACACAAGAGAGTGAAAACCCAAGTAGAAGGTTTGACACCTTTTCTGCCATGAAACCAAATGTGGCCAGACATTTAGCCCAAATCTGATTTTTTTGTAACTCCCCTCCCCTGCAAACATTTATGAAGCATCTCCCTGGACATCACAGAATCTGTGCAAAAAACAAGCACAGGATTCCTGCTTCTCCTCTCCTCAGAAACTGTTCGCCCACACAAGGGTCAGACAGTGTTTGTCTCTTAAAGCTTATTTCATGCCTGAAGAGCAAGGCAGTGCTCTGATGTAAAGAACTATGCACAAAGTGTGAGTCTGTGGACGTCTCCACCTTGCCAGAGCAAAAAAAGAGTTTCTGCAGAAAACCAAAAAGAACCTT
>VWZN01017156.1:52701-64997 GCA_013396955.1 Regulus satrapa
AATTTAGATATGAAAGCATTTCAGTTCCAACCAGTCCCAGCCTTTTAGAATGACAGCTGACACATAAAAATTGTGTTTCTTTTCCTGCACCAAGCCAATTTTTTCCTGGTAGCTGCATGAATAACCAGCATACTTTTTTAAAAAGTAGGAGTTATAATTTTAGGAATTACATCTTCATTTCCAGGGGAAGGTAGAGGGCCAAGGTGATTTTTCATTTTACCAGCTGCTGCCTTTGCAAGAGTGTGCAGACCATATGCATGAACTCACAGCATGACAGACTGAAGAGGAGCTAAATTCTGAAGTTATTTGAGCACTGTTTTGGCTTTTTATGTTCAGATTTGCTTCAGCCCTGCCTGAACAGTTGCACAGAACACACACATTGGGTGAAGGACAGTCATCCATCCCAGGTCATCATCCCATTAATTGTTTCATGGCTGAGCTACAGTGATCCAGCAGCACTCATTGCAGTGTAAATAAAATATTATTTATTGTGCAAAGACAGTACATGTATATTCCCAATATTGCTAAATACTTTATTATTTTTTTTTCTTTTTTCTTTTTTTTTTTTTTTTTGCCAGGCACATTCTCACTGAGATGTGCTCATCTTATCTGCTCTCAGATTCATGACAGGGGGTTTTTTTTCCTTCCCCACAAGCAGGTATTGCTTCCTCTCAAAATATCACTTTTAAATACAAGCAAAGCCTAAGCCCATCCACACAGAGACAGGTTTTTACTCAGGATTAATTCCAGGTTGTGCAAGACTTGTGCATGGAACACTAGATTTTAAAGTTTGAAAACTCTGCAGATCTCTAAAATTACTTTAAAACCACCATTGCCCAAAGGAGATACTATAACACCACAGCCACATGAGCTATAAATCCTATTTAGCTGATCAGACCATTACCAGTATATCTAAAGATCTCTAGTTTCAATGTTTTGGTTCTGCTTTGGGGTTGAGTATTCAGTGTTTCATTTCTCCTGGATTCCAGAGCGGGCCGTGTGCGGGCTGTGTGCTCTGTGCCCAGCTCTGAACCAGCTGGGCCCTGCTCTTGATCTCTCCCACAGCCAGCCCTGCCCAGGCACAGCTCTGCTGCTCATGGGCCATGCAGGGACTGATCCAATGCCATCATGCCAGGGGAAATGCTGCAGCCAGGCCAGGAGCCAGGCATTGCCAGCTGGATCCAGCTGGGATGGATCCCCAGCGGCCCGGGCAGCCTTTCCCAGGGGATCCTGCNTGATTAGGAGGGATGGAGTTTACATTTTCCATCCCAATGGAGGCTCCTGCCTTCCTTAGCAGACACATTTGTCTTTTAAAACCAAGACACTCATTTTATGGGCTGGGCTTTGGAGAATGCTGGTGACCCCAACACAGCTCAGCTTTGCACATTTTAGCCACTGGGTATTTCAATCATTTTGCAGCTGATCAAACTGTTGGCTCAGTCCTGGTAGCTCAAGTGGCTTTTTCTGTTTGTTTGTTTTTAGTTTTGTTTTTTTTTTTTTCCGCAGTTCAATGTTCTGATCTGAGAAATATTGAGCAGCTCTGTTGTAACAACTCATGCTAACTGTTGTTCTGAGGACTCATCCTATGGGCATGACCAAATCGATGTTTTCAATCCCATTGAAGGAATTTAATCAGCATTTCCACTGGGACAAGGCAGCAAGCAGATCATGTGTTCCTCTTTCTAGTCAATCTCATTGCAAATGAAAGAGCAAAACAGAATCTACAAACACCTTTTCTTTTTTTTTTTTTTTCTTTTCACTTCAGTAGACTTGGAGAACATGCAGTGATTATGTCAGATTTTTTTTTTTATTATTATTTTTGTCTACTAGTAGATGAAAAAGGAAGTCACAGGCTTTGTAAATTCAAGGTGACTCCTAACTACACCATGAAACAGCACATTTTCACATTCCTGGATGTGGTAATTCTATAAAGCTGTTCACCTCTGAAATCTGATTAACAGAAGACATTTATCTCCATAAGTTTGCTCCACAGATTTAAAACAAAACAAAATTGATTTCCTTGACCTATTGGCATTTTAATTATTACTACTCTGATTTCTGAAGTGTGACTCGCAAGGATGTTCACAGATAGTGCTGGTGCTGCAGCACTGAGGTGCTGGGTATGATTAATCTTGTTTTATGCCTTCACACAAAATAATGCACGTTAAAGGCAACATCCTCACCAATTTGCATCAGCAGCAGCTAACGAGCACACAGACACTTTCAGACAAGCAAAACTTTTCAGAGGACGCTGTGTTGAGCTTCATGTCTGCAGGAAGTGACATGAGAATGAGGTGATTAGTTGTGTTCCACGCAGCAGAAGACAGCTTTTCAGACAGTAATGGGAGGAATTGCCACCTATTCGCTGACATGTTCAAAGAGATTAAACAATTTTTATGCTGATGTAGCATTTCCTCCAAAAGCAGTGCATTATTCTGTTACCACCATGGCCATGCGTGTAAGCAGTGGCCATCGGGTCTAATCAAATAAAAAGAAATTGAATGTTACTTTCTACTTCTCAAGAGTGCCATTATTGCCAAGTGACTGTCGTGCTATTCCATTATCAAACCCTCTTTCATATTTTTTATAATAATGCCATTAAATTAACTTTGGGCCTTTATGTGCTCTACAAGCTCCATGCTGAGGCTTCAGACTGAGAATAAAGTTGGGCAACTCTTGGGTAGTCTGAGATTTTAAAAAAATTAAAAAGGCAGCAGAAGGGGTTTTAGGCTTCATTTTTTTTTAATTTTCTTTTTTTTACCCACCATTTTTTCTTGTGGTGAATCAATTTCATGCCATAATTTTTTAAAGACCTGGGCCAAAAAAAGGTTCAGGAACTACAGAGATGTACTGACAGATAGTTCTATAATTAAGACCACAAGGAACCTAAGAAAAGGTGTAGAAAAGAGCCAATACTCCCCCCGTAAATGGGAGTCCTGCTTCACTTGTCGCAGTCCTTTAATAGAGATGATATGCACAGGGATAAAGGAGATACAGAGGAAACACTTGGATTTTCAGACGGCACTTGACCAGGTTCCAGTTGAAAGGAAGTGCTGAGGAGTAGAGAAATGGCCCTGCTATAGCCAGAAGTCTAATTACAGAACAGAAAATGTCTTTTCAGGACAAAATGTTACCAGTGGCACTCCCCCTGGGTCACTGCTGGAGTCAGCTTTACTCATCAGCGACCTGGAGGAAATTGTGAATGGGGAAATGCTCCAGTTTGAAGCTCCCTGGATCAAATGCCACTCTGACGACGAGCAGCTCCAGAAGGAGATGGAAAACTGAGCGAGTGCTCAAAAGGGTGGGAGATGAAAGGGTACACAAAGGGAGGAGACAAAACCCCTAAAATGTGCCTATTGAATTTGGAAATGGCTTGGAAATCACAGCTGCAAAGAGCACAGGACTGCTCAAGCTGCAGAATGAGGAGGGATACAACTTCACATAAACATAGGCAGGATGAGTTCAGGGCTGCTTGTCACCTTGAGATTACTGAAATTAGGGAGCACCCTCTGAAATTCACAAGAAATCAGTTTAGCCTGTTGTTTTTTTTTTTTTTTTNCTTTCTGCTACTAACCAATCCGAATGTGTCACATATGTGTAGCTGTTGAGAAAAAGTATAAAAAGAACTGCGCCTTCTGAATAAAGTTGGAAGCTTGCATTTTAAATCATATTGATTCATGAGTGAGTCCTTCCCCCCGTCGTTCAAAATTTAACAAACAAATGAACAACAACAACAAAAAGTAGTAAAGTAGCTTTTTTTGTCACAGTGTGTTGCGATCTTCTGGAGCCTTCCAGAAGATGCAGCACACAAGGGTTCAAAAAGGAACTGGACAAATTCAGGCAATGGAAGTCCAAGAACAATATTAGAGAGACTGACCAGGGGTGGACTTTTAATATTCCTGTTAAGTGATTGTCATTACCACAGCCAGAGACAGAATGTTAAACCACCCATTGCTGAAACACCTGACTGGATATGAAGGGTTTTGGTATTCTTAAGAATTTACCTCTAACATGGTAGTGGAATTTAGTTAATAATCCCTTTAAAAAAGAAAACAAACCCCGCATATTAGTAGCATATTTAAAAATAAACTCTCCAACAAAACACTCTGAATACAGAATGAATATGTCCATTAGAATAGAAACTAAATGCTAAAGAGCTACTTTTTCAGAAGCATATATTTTTAATGCTGTTTATAGGCTCTTTACTTGGTCTTCTGTAAGAAATCTAATTATCCAATAATTTAATTTTATACAGAAAAAAAAAAGTTTGTTACGGGATTACCCAAAAATAGGATTGTATTTCTCAGCTGAAAAGCTAAGCAATTACATCCTCTTTCCTGCAATAAAAATAAACATGGCCAAAGAAGCCAGTAGATAACTGTGGTATTTACATTTCAAGTGTTTAGGTAACATCACATAGTCACTGAAATCCAAAAAATATTATATTTTTGTCTTAAGAATAAAGTATATAAATAAATATTTGAATTTATTGTGGAGAAAATGTTCTCACCTTATCTTATAAAATGTTTTTTTGAAGGCATTTGAAGAGGCATAAATTGATTCTTTTAGCTTTCACCACTGTCTATGAAAAAATAACTATTCATAAATGTTATAGCAGAAGTGAAATGTAAAGTTACCTGTCAGCAATACATAAATAGGTGTAAGTCCACTAACTTCCCTTGATTCATTAAACCCTGATGTCTGAATGTGATCCAAAGACCTTCTTTGACAATAATATCTCTACTAAGAAAGCTGCACAAGGTGAAATTGCAGTGCTGTTACCTGGACCAACCTGTTTGGTTCCTCTGATTCAGCAAAGTGAAAACAGAACTAAACAAAGCTGTTAATTATCCGTAATGACTTATCAAAAACATTTAAATTAAAAAAAAAGAAGAAAATAAATAAAAAAAAAGAAAATAAGAGAGCTTAAATTCCCACTATCCTCTCCACTTCACGTCCTCACTGCCAGTGCAAAATTCTCATATGACCCCAGAAACTTCCAAACATTTTTCCTTGTCTGACTTTTTAAAATTCCTCCTGACTTCCAACCCCTTTGGGCTTTAACAGGGACCAAAGCATTACAACACTGGGTGCTGTTTTGCTAAATCAGCTGCAGCAGGAATTGACAGAGCAGGGAAATTCGTTTCCCAAGATGTCTTTTGCAGGAAGACCTAATCTCAGTAAAACTCAGCATCGAGGGAGGAATGTTGAGCACTGGGCTGCAGCGTCTGCCCAGCATCCAAAATTGTGAACAGCAGTGAACTTGCAAGGAAATGGGGCAGCTCGAGCTCCAGGTTTATGAACTGGTTATGAACAACACTTTCAGGAGTTGTAGCAGTTTAAGTGAACAAGGATTAGTGTCTGCTTACAAGAGAGGGAAATTCCCTCCCCGCCTGATCAGATCTGGAATTGCGTTATCCATGCCCCAGCTCCTGGCGCACGGGGAATTCTAGGCTGGGACTCTCACACTGCCTTCTGTAGGTGCTCCAGTGTGCATAAAAAAAAAATAAATTACAATTACATCCGGGGCTAGTTGCTCTTCACTTCTCCAGCCACAGAGGAGGATGGTGATTTGGAAATCAGCTTTCCCAAGAGGAAACACCCCTCTGCGTTACACTTCATACACACGGGCTGACTGGGCAGGTACAGAACTTGCTGTTCACAAAAATTACTCTTCTCACACATTTCTTTTCCTACCCTGTAGCTTGCCTTGGTGAATCCCTTGGGCCTGCTTCTCCTTGTACTCTGCAGCTGTAGTCACTGGGCCAGTTGGTGAATAAAAATTAGGATTTCCACCCACCCCACTTTCGTAAAGTGTGGAAAGTCTCTGAAATTAGCGCTCGCTGTCACTAAACACTAATGACAACCAACCTAAAAAACCAGTGTTTCAATAATTAAAAGAATATAAAATTAGTCATAGCGAAATGCAACATATATAAAGGGGGCAAACATGTTGCACTTCATCATTAAACCCCATTTTACTTCCAGCAGATATGTCTTTAGAATTAAGCACAGCTTTTAAAGGATCTGTACCCCATTTCACCTGCGGAGAACTCAGCTGAAAACCCACCCCCATCTTCAGCAGAGATGAGGCTGAACTGATTCCATCGTGCAACTGAGGCAAGAAATTTAATTCTTGGGGATTTTACACCTGACCTTTTTTATCACGAAAAAAAAAAATCTTCTCGTGTCTAAAAATGAGTGAAGCCAAGCACTCACTCAAATTCACACCTGATGGAAGGGAAAAAGGCATTGTGGAAGATATTGTGGAACGGCCAGAAGATCAGAAAAAGAAGATTAGGAGGTTTTATTAATAACAATAAAGTTAATATTCAGCTTCCCCTATGGAAGCTCCTATCCAGAAGAACAAGGAAATTTTTAACAATTACTGAAGAATCTTTTTTTTTTTTTTTTTTTTTTTTTTTTTTTTTTTTTTTTTTTTTCTCAGAGGGAACATGAGGATTCAAATTTGCCTTCAGAGGTGTAAATTTCCCAGCATTATTTGTTTTACTCTAACTTTGATGCAATGAAGTACAACACTGTTACTTTTTGTGCTACATCTACAATGAAAGCTCACATCACAGACGGGTAAAATTGAATTCCATAAAAAACAGGAAGAGTGTAATTACAAAATTAGATTTCAGCAACAGGAGCATAAACGGGAATTGATACTATTAGAATAACAATAAATATAATCTTGCAAACTACAAACTGAAACTGATCTTCAATGAAGGCATGCAATGTTATTATCAAATACACAGATTTGCCAGTGAAGGGAAATCATGTTTATGGGTAAGGTCTATCAGATTTTGCTGGATCAGGAACCAGGATATTAATGAGTTTTAAAAGGCAGAAGTTTCACATTGTATTCTCTCTATGAAAAATTTCTATCTGCACCAAACTAAGAGCTGGCCAAATTACATTCAGCATTAATACAGGAAAATAGTCATTGATACAAAGGAAAATTGAATTAGGAGTTAATTCTGTCAGCTCTTCTTGGAAAGCACTCTATCACACTTGTGAATATTCATAGTTTTCACTCTGCTTCAGTACAAAAACTCACTTGAACCCTTCTGAGTACCTCTTCACCACCACCATGACCAAAAGTAAAGCCAAATGTTTCTCTCTCCCTATTTGTGCTGCCACCAAATCTTTCTCGTCAGCTCACGCACCCGCTTGCAAGCCCTGGAAATGAAGTGACAGTGGTAATTCATCTGGAATGGTTTCCAGCCCCCAGCATCCCCTGCCAGGTCCCCTCAGCGGTGCTGGGAGTGGAGATTTTAGTTTGTTTAGGGCTGGTGTAGCTGTTCTGGGTTTTGGGGTTTTTTTTTATTTTTTGGGGGTTTTTTTTTGTTTTTTCCTGTAGCTCATATGGATTTTTACATTTCACAGCTTAGTTCAAGCTCCAAGACTAAATGAAACTCCAAAATGTGAGTCAGCTTTCAAGCCTCCAAGTTTTGCAAGGTTTCTGCTGGGCTCACCTGTAATTCTACTCTGTGCCTGGCTTGTGAACTACTGCAGAGCTCGAGACTGTTTCATTAAGAGGAGTTTGCACAGCCCTGGAGATTATTTTACTCAAATTGATGATTCCTGTGTCCACCAAAGGGTAGCAGCAAACCAGACCAGGCTAATTCTTATGGCAGTCCACCCTGCACAATCAATCTATTTGGAAATAAATACCCAGTATTTAATAAGCCTTGAAACAAGGGATTTCAAAATGTCCCTGTGACTTGGCTACTGGGAACTTTTTAAAACCAACTGCAGCTGTAAATTTTTATATTTAATATACTTTTATATGTTTATATTTAATATATACCCTTTTCATACGTTTATAATCATTAGTGGTTTTTCATTCCATACTTTTAGGAGGCTTTTTTCTGGTCATAATAACCTGTGATTTGTTTTGAGCTTTCTTCTGCAGTCTACAGTCCATCTTTTATTTCTTTTATAGCACCCATTTCTTACCTGCAAATTATTTTTCATTTCTGTAAGGACATAAAAAAAGAATGTGCATTATTGACCAGACCAGGAACTTAAGAGCTATAGGGGCTACTTTGAGAATAATGGAGTGGTGTAATTTTTTCTTTTAAGACTTGGAAATACTGAAATATTCATTGTCAAAGGCTTTGCCACACATAAAAATGCACATAAAAGTTCTTCCAACAAAGAAACAGTGGATCATGTTTATAAGATGAGGAAATTTTTTTTTTGTTGTTTTTTCTCCTTTACTCTTTGTAAGTGTTTAGGATTCTGTGAAAAGGGAGGGTCACAGCGCTCCCTCAGAGGGAAAAGAGGCAGAAGGAATTCTCTGGCTCCATCCTCTATTTTACTGAGGGCAACTGACCCAAGAATGACACAAACCCTTTAGAAAAGCAGATCCGCAGTTTAAAGGAAGAAAACATGGCAAGAAAGCTGCCACAATCTAAAGTCAACAATACAGGATTGAGCACAGGGCTGAGTTAATATTGTGGGTTTTGACACTGCACAAAAGCTATTATTGCACTTGGTGACTCATGGAGTAAGGAAACAATTACACATTTAAAATATTCCTACTGGGCCTTCAGGGCTTGCCTGAGTATTTTACATTGAGTTTCTGCCAGGTGTCTCAGTAAAGATTGAATCCTCCCCCGCCTAATCAAAACAAGATATTGAGAAATTAAGTTTTCAAAGGGAGACATTGCTGTACAGTGCCGGTGCAGCAAGATGAAAACGAATGTACCTGAAGGCACAGGGCTGAGGACTTTGTTCCAACATCAAAGACAGAGAGATTAGCCTTATTTCCCTTTTGTTCTGAACGGGAGAACTGCAGTTCTGATCTGCTGAGCCCAGTTTTGCAAACACCTTGGTACCCTGCACGGGATGCCTGGACAGAGAAAGCCCCCAGTGGAACGGGCCAGCGTGGTGCTTTGTTTGAAGACCTGGTGCTGGAAACGTTGGAGTTTGATTAATATTTCTCACTAGGTCGCTGGAATGCCTGGGAGAACATTTTGATGTTAACAACTTGCTCCGTCGTTTCTCTAACATTTTCTGCCTCTTTGCACTTTCATCCCAAGGCGACTCGCAGGAATGCCTGCCAGACAGCATTCACTGAGCGGAGCAGAGTCAGCAAAACTCGGCATCTTCTGCAGGAGACTCACGAGGGGTTTTCTCCAATGCAAATATAGAAATTGTATTCTGTTGGAGCCCTGGGCACAGGGAATTTCAGCTCTCTGTGCTGGCAGGCACTGACCCCCAGGAGAACACTGCACTGACCTGGGACCCTGGAGAAGGCTCCAAAATTGAGGGATGGCTCTGGGATTGTGGGGGTGGAGTTTGGGTAGAAGTGGGTGAGATCACAGGGTGGGAAACTCAGAGTTTAAGGTTTGGGATACAGTAATAGATATAAAACAAGGTGGAGGATTTAGGGCACTGGCCTGTCCTTCTTCTTCTTCTTCTTCTTGGGTGTGGGTGACATTGTGGGATTGGGTGGGAAAGCCCACAGTGCAGGCCATGGGTGGTTGGTTATTGGGTTAAAAGTAAAAATAATTTAGCTGGCATTTATTGATTGGTCAGTTTACCCTTAAAAGGCCTTGCAGAGAGAGACCATCATGTCCATTTCCACCTTGTGAGCTTGGTGTGCTGAGAACTCACATCCTGGGAGACTGTAATATGGATGAGAACTAATAAACACCTGAGTCTGAACAAGAACAACTCTGGCTTTAATCCCCACCCTGAAAGAAGCAGATAAGCTACAAATAATAGCCACAGTATTCTATCCAAGATTAGATGAAATAGTTAAAAATGTGAATAAAGCAGAATTCTTATTACTGATGTTAGCATCTCTTTCAAGTAGCAATTCAACTTTTGAAATTATTTTTGCTTCTATTCGTATGGCATGTTCAGAAAAGGACAAATTACTGAGGTTGAATTGAATTGCAGAGCCTAAAGTCACATTTGACATGTAAAAAATTCTCCCTCCTGCACTTTCAAAGTGTATTTCTGGTATGTTTCTGCTCTGAGATATTTCTGTAATCCAGGGAGCTCACACTAGTACTGTTGACTTCATACTAAATGGATAAAATTCTTTCAGAAACAGGTTTTTGTTTTTTGTTTAGTTTTTGTTTTTTGTTTTGTTTTGTTGTTTGTTTTTTTTTTCCCATTACTTCTTTTGCACGAGATTAACCACACATAATCCCGTAAATCCACAAGGATATGATGTGAATGATAAGTTAACTACTCTGAGGGCATTAAAAAATATTTATCTATGATATAATTTTGTACATACATCTACACATGGACACACATATATGCATATCTATAAAAAATTCTTAATTTCTCCATGGAAGTTCTGAATTTTTCATCTAAATAATGACTAGCAGGAATGTACATATTTACTGAATTTTCCTCCAGTGCATCCTGAGTGAATAAGCTGAGAACTCTGGCTTTTAAAATTTATGATCTCTGAAATGAAGCAAAGCAAGAAAAAATATTGAAATTTAAACAAACTCTTCTTTTTGCCTTAAAAATTAATTAAAGAAGAGTTTCTGCTTTCTTGATTAGATCGGGGTTTGATTAACATTTTTAAACTAGTGTTAGGCTTTGATTTCATGCCCAGGCTCCTTCCCCTGCCATTGCTTTTTACCAGCCCAGTACCTGTGTGGCTGGGAAGTTCACAGGATGAAAGAAATTATCTGCTTGATCAATTACCTTCCTTTCCCCCCCTTCTCCTTGCCACTCCTTCATTAGTACATTTCTCCAGCTCTGCATTCCAATGATTTCTGACTTTATATTTAACGCCAGTGTTTGAGCTCATGAAACAGGCACACCATTCAAAACACTCAAGAATAAGCTTAAACTCAAACTTCCTACTCACAGAATTAGTCAAACTGGTATTTTGAGGTGTAGGGAAGGGCAGGCCCTCCTAGATCTCACTGGCAGAGATTTTTATGATAAACAGTAATTTAGGGAGTCTTTCTAGATTCCTGGCAGGTGAAGGGTTTCACCACTCATGTAAATGGCTCAGTGCATTTACTGGAGGTGAATAAAGAATCTCAGGCCTTGGTGCAATGGGACCTCCTTTGCCACTCAGCTCTTACTATGTAACCTAACCATGCTCCTTGGTTTAAGAAAGTGGTGAAATTCTGATTCCTATCCATATTTTGAAAACACAGATTTCCTGGAAGGCAAACTTTACTCAGCCGTGAGCCTTCCTCCCCCTGAAAACACAGATTTTAATGTTTCATAAATTGCTCTGCTTTATCTGGGCACTTCTTAATCCCCTTATGTCTGTTTGGAGTAAGATTTTTCTCAACCTAAGCATGGAGGCTTTTTGAACCCTGGACCCTGCTAGGCCAGGTTTGGCCAGAGCTGTTATCTGTGAGACAGAGATATCCAAAATTCACCCAAGACTGTGAATGTCAAGCACCTGAAGCCAAAAAAGACCCAACACACTGCCTTGAGAACACACAGCTGAAATACAGATGGCATGAAAAGGAATAAGGGCCTATTAGAAAAGATACTGTAAAACAAGGTGTTTACCCCATGCTACAAATCATGCCGTGCCCCAGGAAAACATTCTGAGAGAAGGAAAATTCTAAAATAATGCATGAGCGTGCTTTGGGTGAAGCCATCTAGCCTGGGAGTAAGCAGAAGCCTTGAACATCTCTTTATGCCCAGATCTGTCTGATCTTCAGATAATTTTTAAAGTTAAAAAGACATTGAAAGAACAGGCATTTTCATGTAAATGGAAAGAAAACGCCGCTTTGATTTCCACGGTGAGGAAGGCAGGAGGCAAGGAGGAGCAATAGAAAGACAATAGTGTAGTAAGCCATAAAAGCAGAGGAAATCGATGAAAACAAGGTGGAGGTAGCGCTGCTTAGCAGGATTTCTGACATGCTAGACAAATAAATTGGTGCACTTGTTTTGAATGCAGTTCTCCTACATATGGGCATGTTGAATCCACGGAGAAGGAGGTGAAGGGGTCACAGGATATGTAAAGAAATATTTATAATGACTACTTTGATCTCGATGTTTAAAGAAAAAAAAAAAGCACGAGAAAATTCGCCCTATGCTGCTACGGGAGAAACTCTTGGCACTTAGCAAAACACAGCCCCAAAATGCACAGTGGTGGAATTATGAGGTAACATCTGCTTGAATAAAACCATTACAATGGAAAGGAAATAGGCTCAAAAATCACCTGCAGAACTCCTCGCATATTACTGCAATTCAGTACCCACGCTGATCATGGGAGATTTTAGCAGGACATTTTTAATGCAAGCAGCCTGACACTGATGAAAGTGACTGCAATAGAACCCAAT
>VWZN01017172.1:6576-23900 GCA_013396955.1 Regulus satrapa
TTAATGCCTGCTGATAACGTGGATACAAATACTTTGATCTTTAAGCAGTTTGACTTCATGGAGGAGATTCTGACCGTGTGGATGTCTAAGTAATTTCCATCAGCTCATAAATCTAAATAATTTTCAAACTCTCCTACTGGTTTTATGATCTCCTAAATTATACAATCTGAAGTATTTTTCAACTCTTCCAGATTTCTGGCTAAGTCTTTGGAGATGGTGAAAGCTGAGCCTAGAGTGACCTGTTTCTGTGGCAGAAAAGGCACATGCAACATTTGTAGGCCTGGGCAGATGAAGATGGTTTTCACCTGCTTTGTCCCTGTGCAGATGTTTGTCATGCTTAACAACCATTCTCCTTAGATGCCTTTATTAAAAACCACCTCTCCATACAGCATAAATTTTGTAGCCTACTTGAGCTTTCATTGATACTACAAAGATCTTGCCATGGTAGATATGAATAAAGGACCGATACTTGAATATTTTTTTTGGTAATAACGCCTGTGGTTTAGGAGAGGCTTTTTGTTACCACTGGAATGTAATAAAATCCTCTTTTGAACCTTTTTGATGAAGGGTAAACTCTTTCCATGCCTGAGTCTGTGCAGTACCTGCCCAGGCATCAGATCCTGCTCAGTCTTCTTCAAACTGTTCTTGACAACTAAAAAATCCTCTGTATTAAGGACTCCCTCACATCTCAGATTAGAACCTTACAGACACACCAGACACAACTCTGGGCTTCCTTTCTCTGATAAAATTGCTATAATAAAAGGTGTTTCTTCCAGACTTGTCAGATTTCTGAAAAATTATGATTTGTAGAAGAAATTTCACATTGTCAGGAATGTCCACATTAAACAGAGGAGGAAGGAGAGGAGGAGGACCTTCACACTCACCTCTTCTCTACTGCAGAGTTCCATGTCAGACGCTGACTACTGAGTCTTTCTGGCCTCATTCAGACCAAATGTGAGTTTTGGCCAGATATTCTCTGTAGAATGCCCCCAGGTAGAGCTATTTCAATGCACTGGATATGAGCAGGTTAAAATTGCTGAGGCATCTGTCAGAGAACAGTAACAATCACTGCTTTCCTCTTACCCAAACCCTGCGTGGCCGGCAATGGCACTTTGCAGCTGGAAGGAAACAAAGAGCCATTACTTTCAGTGCACGCTCCTGATCAGGTTATATATTGATAGTTTGTGCTAGGAAGAAGGGTTTATGAGTGCCTCTGGCAAATCGTGGTTTGAGCTGTGCACCTATAAATTCCAAGTTGGCAATATCAAACAAAAATTATTCTCTGGCTATAGCCTGGGGTAACAGAGAGTGGGAAAAGCCAAGCTGCACTACTAATCCATAACCACAGAAATTACCTCCATTCCAAAACAAACACTACATAAATTTTTTAAAGCTGGTCAACAAAATATATATAATAAAATGTCAGTAGTGTAATTCAAACCAACCTTAGAAATTATGATATATGATGTTTGGTCTTTTATACAGTTCTGTATCCAAGTTAACTTAGAGCAAATGTCGACAGCCATTTTTGAAGCTCATTCTGCCTAATGAATATTATCACCAAACCATTCTACTTTGATGACAATACTTGTTGAATTGTTACCCAAGAACATCTACACCCTAATGCAAAATATACTAATTGTAATTTTTTTTTTCTCGTTTTAAATGTCATAAACGTTTGTGAGTCTCAGTATAATTATTCTGTTGTTCACAATGCTACAGCTGAGAGAAGATGTTAATGTTAGAGATTTGGCAGCAGTTGCATTTGAAAAGTGATAAACCTGTTATGTGTTCAGAATATATCCCCCCCATCTGTTGACAAAGTAAAATTATAAAAAACATTGGACTGAAATCAAATGTTTTTAATAACCAGTTTTCTTTCCCAACAATAAAATAAACACAATCTAACAAATAAAATGTTACACAAGACAATTACACAAGAGAAGTTTACACAACAAAGTTTTTGCAGTTTCATAGGAGATTTTGAAATTTTCTCTATGGAGTTTCTCAGGTATTTCAGGCAGGTGTTTGTGCTATCTGTAAGGCCCACTTGCTATAATGAATTTCATTTTTGTGGGAACCTACTTAACTCACCCTGCTTAGTTAAATTATTTAGCAAATTAAATCTGCTTTTTCTCTAAATCTTTGCTCCATAGCTAAGGAACAGAAATTGAGATACTGTTAGAGCTGTATGATTCATTAGCCAATTGAACTTAAAAGGCAGTTACACAATACAGAAAATATATAGTATTTTCAGACTTCTCATTAGGGCATGATGCTGTATTTTCATCTTTGTCCTTTGATAAATTGCTGTCTTTAGATCAGAGATCTGTTGGAACATGCTGAGGCTTCTCTCCTTTCCACTTTTCCCTTCCTCTGCCCGGATGATAGGTCTGGCTGCAAACCTCTGCTGTGGCCCCTGAACTCCCCAATGTGTTAAGACCTTCAATCAGTTCTGAATTATCAGAAATTGCACAAGCTACGGACACATCTCTGCATCCAAGCATGGTCCTCAAACAGCAGGGAATTTTTCTGACTATTACTGGTATCTAGGAGCCACTTCACCTGATCTCCAGACCTTATTCTCACTTGCTCACCTTTTACAGTGGGCTGCTGAACTCTTTTAATATCTTCAATAGGACTTTGGTGAATTTAGCACTTATTCTGTAGCCCTCATCATGTGGCTTGAATTTGCTGTATCCCATGTAAGGGATTCTTTGTTGCAGGCATGTTGTAGGAATTCATCTTTGATTCAAATTAGGCTATAGTAAAATGCAAATCCATTTATTCATGTATTACACGTGCTTAGGACCATAGGAGACAGAAAATCATGCTGAAACTATCATTGCCAAGATACAACCCGAAAACCCCCTCTCCCGCTATTTATGTGACTTGAAGCAGATGTTCCCTGGATGTACTACTTTGCACACAGCCACTGCTTCAGGTTGCATTCCCCAGGGATAACCCATTTTCAGCAGAACATACCAGGTTTTGTAGCTACTCCCACTCCTGAAGTCCTTTGTATTCCTCCTCTCTTTTAATTTGCCCCTTTCTACACATTATCCCCTTCAACATTATTCTGGGGATAGCTCTGAGAGGTGATGATTGGACAGAGTGACTAAGCTTTAATACGTCCAAAGAACTAATCTAATCAAGAATTAAGACAGCGGGGGGGGGGGGGGGGGGGNAAAGGGGGAGAAGGTATCTCTTCCTACTTCCCAATTCACTTTACTGAAAAAGTGGGAGAAGCCATACCTGCAGGGCAGGGAGAGTACAAATTTGTCAGGATGAAATGGAAAGGTGAGACTGCATGAACAACACTGGTTTATAATGCATTAACTTCCATAGATATGAGGTATTTCCTTCTGAGCCAGTCACCCCAGGCTGTATTTACTACAGGTGGAGAGAAATAAGTATGTATTACCACAGAAAGATTTCTCTCATTAGGCATCTTAGACACGTAAGTCTGATAGCTCCATAGTTCAAATGGCTCCCTCTCCACAAGTGCCTGCTTACATATTCCACTTACAGTAAAGGCACCCTTTGGTAGCCTGTACAGATTTGGATATCTGCTCTTGGACAACCGAAGCATTGGGTGAAAAATATCCTGGATTTAGTGGGTGCCTTTCTGTGCAGAGCAGGTCTCAGCCTACGGACTTGAAACCCACCTGTATGTTGGTAGGCAGCTCCAAGACAGAAACTCACCTCAATGAGCATCAGCTCGTTTGGGCACACCCTAGACAGGAATCAGCAAGCTTTGGGTTTCAGTCTTCAGGAGGTGCTTTTACAAGATGGTACAATTTGAATGCTAATGATGATATGATTTAATTCAGGGGGGTCACACCAGAGTTTTATTAGGAATTCAGACTTCAGCCTAGTTGTCTTCTCTGCTGGAAGACAGAGAGAAAACTATGATAAATTAAGTGTCAAGTGTGATATACAGATAAATGTTGCCATGGAGTGTGTTCCTCTGAAATTTAACCAGGCTTATAAGCCATTGTAGCACTGTAAACTAGATTTAGTAGTGGTAAAGTCAATTTAAAATGCCACTCTTTTGTATCTAAATACCTGTCAGTCTTCTTTTGCCTAAGATCAGTGTGATGATAATTTTTTGAAACATATGAGGCAAGTTTAAATCTTCAAGAAACATTTTCATACAACTGTCTTATAAGCAAGTGTAATTTTCTACCGTAAATAGCATTGAATTTAAGTGTCTTGTGTAATGAGTGTCTTGAGTCTCTTTAGCCTTCACATTCTCAGTTACACATTGATTTTTAGTGTACTGGATAGGTAAGGAAAAGTGGACTTGTTTGTGAAATCAAGGAATGCATCTGGTCCTTCCTTAATTCAGATATGGTCTTTCTGAGAAGCATTTAGCTTAACGTTACCAAGTGTCACTTTCTACTTATCAGCTGGAACTGGCATGAAGGTGGGCTCTCCAGATCCACTTCACAGTTACAGTGACTGGTTTCTGAAGATAGAGAGTTCAGTCAGGTGATTCACTCAGGCTGTTATGACAGCTGAATTCTTATTTTCTCCCCTGATTTCACAGCAGTCTCCCTAGATAAGGCTTTGAAAGACACAGCTAATAGGGTGCTTGTCAGCAACATGGTTTTACTTGTTAGGAAGCTGGGGGCACTTGTGTTACTCAGATGATGGTGGTGGTGCTGCTCCCAGTTTGTTTCATCTGGATATTCCCTCTTCAGGGAACAGAATGTTGAATGGCAGTGATTTGTACAATTTCTTCAGACCAACTTGATGCCTTTACTTTGAGAAGAGGACAATATGGTCCTTTTATGAAAGCCTTGGAAAACCATGCCAAGGGGTGAGTTGTCCATTCTTATTGTCCCATGACAAAATAGAATTGTTGAAGCTCCTTGCTGTGTGCTTGCAGCTCTCCATGTTTGTTCTTTGTCTCATATGACCCAGTTGCTGATTAGCTCATGCCCTGTTGGCACATCTAGCATTACAAGGAAAAGTCTTTTGAAACCCAGAGGTATAAAAACTATCTGCCTGCTGCCTGACAATCCTAATTTTCTGACTTAAGAGTTTGCTTTTCTTAATTGTCCATCACCCTGAAAATATATTTTAAAAATACTAAAAAAATCTTCATGAAAATTTTGCAGTATTTGATAACCCCTGCACTTCTGCGATAAAATCAGTAAGATTACACTGGGTTTTTCTAGATGACTGCCTATCATGAAGGTAGATTTATTGATCTTACAACTTTTGAGTGAACTTGGCTGAAAAAAGTGGTTTATATTTGTGCCATGTAAACTTACCTGTTTATCAAAAAATTTTGTACAAAGCACACCTTTGGAGCTGTTGAGTGTATGAATATCAAAATTAGAAGCCATCAAATAAAGTATTTTAAATAATACATGTGGCTTGCCAAATCTAGACAACTTATTCAAACTGAAAAATAATTGTATGCAGTTTTATTTTTGTTTCTGAAGTTTTGGTTACACTTATTAGGTAAAACTAGATATAGGGTCTCCAGTAACAGCTATTTTGAACAATAATAACCTTAGGATAGAGCAAAGCCTATTTGCTTCTGTTTTGCTGAATTATAGATAGATAAATATTTTATAAAAATAAGATTGCACAAAATGTGCAAATAGAAGGAAAGGTAAAATTTCAAATGAGCTTGAGGTTAAAACTTCCACCAAAAACATGGTTTTGAGCTAAAATTGGCTGTTGCCATTGGTTGAATACTATTGAAGAGTACAGAATAGTGAGGATCCTGTCTTTGATATACTTTGCACATCTAGATGTAGTTTGCACATACCAACTTGGACCTAAATGATTGAAGAATCCTCAGTATTACACAAACGGATAAGTGGTAGATGGTAAAAAATAATTGCTAATGAAACCTGGGGTTTTTTTCTGCTGCTGTTCTAGACCTTATTTAGCTGTTGTGTGTACATAGAGAAGGTATTTGTACAAAATATCCCTTAAGTTCCAGAGTTTTCTCAGAAATTACTTGTAAAAATCACTTTTTTTTTTTGTAAAATGTTTTTCCATGCTTGGAAAAGATCTACTTTATCAGAGAAAATAATACTTACTACACTTATTACCACATTATGTTGAATTCATTTGTAAGATTGCAATGAGATGCTTTTGAAAATCAATTTTTTTTCATAAAAATCTCCTCTGTCCAAACATCAAAAAGCATTGAAATCAATATTAGTCTGAAAAAATTAAGATGTTCTGAAGTTCACTGAGAAGACAGTGTTAGACAAAAGCAACCACAGTGCCTCCTAAACCAGTCTTGCAAATGAATTATTCTAGACTGCAAAAGGATTGTATGCATTTGCTAATTATCGTCTGTTGCCAACAGTGTGTCACTCTGGACAAGCCCAGAACATATGCAAAAAATCTGCAGTCAGTATACATCGTCACTGACACTTAGGATACTCGTTAAACTGGAAGATATATTTGGTTTTCTGGAATAAAAATTCTTCTGTCTAAAAGGTTGCTGTATATTCATCTGTTGTGCCATTTATATGATTGCTTTTTATATCTTCATGGCTTTCTTCCCAATAATATATTTTCTAGTCAACTACTATGTACCTTCATGTGAGTCTTATTAAAGAGCTAGGCTAGCTACCTGCTTGTAAATCCATGAAAGCTGTTTTGTATCATTTATTGCAATGCATGGTTGAAATGCTGGCCTGTACCAGAACACACATAACTAGTTTAGTACAACAAGGTCTAGCTGCAAATGAAAGCTTAGGTGGACTGTAGGTGTTGTCCCTCTCTTGCCACCAGCAGTGCCAGGAAGTGTCCAGTGCACAAGGAACACGCTTTTTAGTATGAAATCTCCCTATCATATGCTCAAACTTGCTGTTCTCTTTCTGCCTTGAGTGGGAACATGGTGCCCTCAGAGGAGGGGTTTGAAGCCCAGGCTCCTCTTTCCCTACTTTTTCATGCTACTGGCTTCAATGTATGGCATTAATAACCAGACAAAACTGAAGGAGCAGAGAGGGTGTCAGTAGTGAAGTGATTTAACTCAGGGCCCTCTTGCCTCAGCCCCCAAGGACATGGGTTCCACACCTAGGCAGGGAGCAGCAGGTGCCTCTCACACATGGGCCACAGAATCGTGTGATGGCGTCAGACAGCAACACCAGCCAGGATTACACCTCTGTGGCCTCCAGCCTTCCCTGTGGCCAGGGCAGCACAGGTGTAACTGAGCACCTCGCCTGGCCGGGCAGCACAACCGCTCCTGGGGATGTGCAATGTGGCTCCACCTGAAACTTGGGGTATGTGGCCTGAAACAGCAGGGGGAATCCTCCTCATTCTGACCTGGAAACTGAGCATGTTTGGGATGCACACATGAAATCAGTCCTTGTAACATATTTGTCATTGTTTTCAGGAATTCCTGCCCATCTGTTATAAAACCTAGTTTCATTAATCAGTCAAGCTAACTCATATCCACTGGCAAATTGTCCACATCAGAGAAGGAGATAAATGGTTCAACTCCAGGACAAAATGAGCCCATTCTACCCATTGGTTTGTGGCTTTTTGGTCCTCTGAAACGAGCTTGAGATATTACCAAGGCAAATATATTACCTGAGGGACTTCAAAGGTGGAACTTTATTATTCTAGAAGTTCCCAGTGAAAATAATATATGTGTCACCTATCCCTGCATGAAAAATAGAATTAAATACTAAGGTCTACTTTACTTTCATGTGCTTGAGGTTAAATTTTCAGCTAATGTAAAATGTCTCAAGGCAGTATTGTCTGTAATTTGCCTCAAAGACTTTAAAGGGTATGGATGGGGTACCTTTTCAGTTACTGATTTTGGCCTTTTTCAAAAAGATCAACAGGTTAAAATGACAAAATCCTGGCCAATATAGTAAAAGGAAAAATGAATCAAATCATGACAGTCTTCATTGTGACATTATCCTATGGAAAATAATAGTTTACAAGTAATTTAAGGATTAATAAAATAATGAGATTATTTACTATCACAATAATTGTGACAGGTAGACTTGATAGTTTTGATGAGTTTTCAAATGCGTAAAACATGTGTAAAACAATGATTTAATTAAAGACATCCAACTAATATTGAGTACTCTTTTGATGAAGAATAGTCACTTCCATGTCAGTATCTCGAAATGTAGTTGTTTCTAGTGTACAAAATGCAGTAGTTCTTCATAGAGGTGAACATTAACCACAAAACCAAGTCAGCTCTTGGGCAGATTTTCATCTATGTAAATCCTTATGTAAAGTAATTACATGGCCACAACTTATAAACTTTATAAGAAATAAATCACCATACTTGTTTTCTTATCGGTTTCAGATATTGAAACTTAAGTGTAAATGTTGCAAAATTAATCACTAGGCTAGGGGTCTATAAACTGTAGTGTATTGCATAGACATATAAATGTCCAATACTTTTTTTCTCCTTTAAATACCAGCTTTAGTCCATGCATTTTTAGGGTTTACAAGTAACACACACACACACACACACACCCAAAGCCTAAATAGAACCAGTCCCTAGAAAAATAAAGTAAGCAAAAAAGTCCCTAAATACAAATAGTAAAGCCGTTGAAAACTGTAAGCATAAGCTCCAGCTTTAAGGATCCAAATGAAATATTCATATGTACTAAACATCTTGTATCGGGAGGTGGTTCTCTTGCTGTTGTCATAAGTCAGCCCTTCGCTCCTCGTGTCTGCTTCTAATGCTTTTATCCCTGGGAGCATGAGGCTTGCTTCATCCTGCTTGCTTGTCAGCAGGGTTGATGTGCTGTATTATAAAAAGCATTCTCTACAACTGCTGCTCACAGGCAGCACTTTTAGCTCTACACACACAACCTGCAAGGTTCTCTATCAACATAATCATTATTTATCCAAAGCTTTCCCAGTAAATTGAGCTTAACTAGTCTTTCCTTAGGGTAAATATGCAGAAGCCTCTCTTTTACTATTGTTCATGTAGAGAAAGCAGCATTCTCCTCAACAGTGGTAGAATCTGGACGAGGAATTCACATCACAGCTGTTGCATCATTTCTCCTGGAAGGGAATGGCTTGTAGTCCAGTGTTTAACCGAGGATGAACTGGCAGAAAGACAGCCAATAACTGTGGATTATTTACATTATAGGCATATTTTAGTTGATCAGTTGTATCCTTAAAGCTGCATCTGCCTTAGCTGAGAGACTCCTTGCATTTAACTGGTTTGGCCAAAGCTGCTTCATGTTCCACAAGCAGCTCTCAGAGACTCCCTGGGATCAGTAGTTCTAATTTCTAGAGAGAAAAAAGGCAAGATTTACTGTGTAACAGAAATGGGCAGCTGAAGCATTGGAAAATACTTGTGACATAAACTGGAGATCTGTGTATATTGTCTATTTACTAAAAAGGCCCTATAATACATGGGTGTACACTAAAACATAAGTAACACAAATCAACAAATAAAACAAAGGAACTAAAATATATTGGATTAATTATTATTATTATCGACTTTTTTATGAGTACCCTTACCTATGAATGCAATACACCAAGAATGCTTTATTATTCTTGTAGCCCATGGCAAATTTCTCATGTAAAGTTTTGTGTGGGTACAAAAGTTTCTAATTTGTGACTACATTTTATTTAACACCATGCTGAGAGACTTAATGAAAACAACAGTATTATTTAAAATAATATCAATATCCATTTTTTGTTTAATTAAAATGGTGTATTTAAAAATCTATTTGTTGAATAAAACACAGAATTAGGGGTGACACTTGCATAATGATGGAATTGAGGTTGTGACCTATCAAAATCTTTCACAGGATGCTATTAACATACCAACCTTCTCCTCTCCCCTCTCCGTAACTCCTACAGCTTCAAAACAACCAAGTTAGATTTCTGTACTTTCAAAAGCTGATTGACATAAAGCAGTATATGCTAAAATATATACTGCATTCTAATAACATTCTGAAATATTTGCTTTGGTTCATTTGATAATTATTTAATAAACAATCCTAAATTAAAAGGAAATGAGTAGGGCAACAAATTGAAATGTTGGTTGCTATTCTACTATTGAGAATTAGAAAACTTCTGTGACTTTTTTAATTATTAGGAAAGTATTTTGCTTACCATTGCTACCTTAAATTAGACATCTGACATGTAGGTACACATATGTCTCCACTTACTGCTGTAATCTTTATAGGGTTCTCAGCATTTGCAAAAAGGTAACTTATCCCACCTGTTTTGTTTTGCTGTGCAGATAGTGCAGATATCTAACTTTCAGTGCCCAAAATAAGATCAAATTAATTCCATGTTATCAGATACTAAGAGATATCCAAAATTTCTCTCATCAGATCTTTGCTCTCTGTGAGGTCTATTACATAAGATTACTTCCTGCTCACAAGAATCCTAAATATCCCTTAAAGGCTTTGATTTTTCTCCTTCTTTTTTATTTCTGCTGAACAAAGTAACTTTAGTAGCTTCTCTCATGATAATCACAAGTGTTGCAGAGGTCACTCTGCAACCTGTCGGGTTTTTTTTCCTGAGACCCCAGGAAAAACAACCACCCAGAAGTGCATACTTTGGCCTATAATTAACTCATACGTAAGAATTTCTCAAAAATAATTTTTCATAATGATAATGGGAATGCTTTGAAAAAAAAGTTGTATTGGAATGAAAAACAATCACTGAATTCTTTGCATATTTTATTTTTCTTTTTGATTTCCAACTCACACACATCTGGCATATTTTACATCTTTGCAATAAAACATGGTTACAATAGCTTAAGGAATTTATATATCCAAAATATTTCACCATGATCCCAAGATGAAATGAACTTGTCTTCCAGATGTTCAATAGTCTCCCAATTCTAAGCTACAAACTCAAGATATTGCTTACAGACAGGTGATGAATAACTTAATCATTACATTGATCCCCTTGATTTCCGGACCTTTTAAATACAAACAACAATGAAGAAGGAAATTCAGGGCTAAACTTACTAATACAAGGTGGATAACAAATAAGTAATCACATCAATAAATAATGATATGTTCCTGGTGCAAAGTGCCAATACAAAGAATCCATTATCTTTTTAAATAAATGACTGCAAGTGAGTGTAAATTCTGAGAAAATTACATTCCTGTTACATGCCTCATAGCCCTACCGACACAATATGTACATCTATGACAATACAGTCACCAAATATACAAAGAAGAAACATGAATTAAAGTGTATATACCCCTGGGTGTGTAATTTGATCAGTACAATGTGCAGAAAATTATTCTGATAGTTATCATTAGAGTATTGTAAAAGATGAAGTGCCTTAGTCTGAGTGGCTTCAGGTGAGATTTTCAGAAGAACTGAAAAGAACAACCTCAGTCACCTTTAAAATGAAGCTAAGGCTGTTAAATAAACCAAGCTCCTCAGATTAAAACTAAGGGAGAAAAAAAATCAGTGGGGGCTCTCTTGCCCATGATTTGTATGCCAAATGTTAATAATCCAGAAGTATAGCACTTTGTCTGTATTGGGGATCATTAAGCATTACAAAGCATTAAACTGAACTTCCCTCTTTGCTCCCTTTCTGTCTAGTCTTTAAATTTTAAAGGGAGGAAATTAATTTCTATTGTATATAGTATAAATATGGCAAATGATGGCTTTTTATCCAAATGCTTCGTGAGCAGAACTCCACTTAAGAGGGGTCGACTTTTGATTCAAAAAGTGAAAAATGTGTTGGTGAAAATGTCAGAATTACTGTTTGCTCCCAAATTCAACCCTTTAACACAAGCTGTACCCTTAGGCAGATCTCCAGTCTGATTTGTGTGAATGCACCTGTTCCTTCAAGACATCAGGTTTAAAGTACATGCAAGTTGTAACTCCACAATAAAATTAAGAAACAGTTTTGTTCTTTATACAAGGTTTTACTTTTACAAAAGTATCCCTTTAAAGTTAAGATGTGCATCTGATGTACAAAGTATCAAACATATTTTTTTTAATCTCAGCTTGAAAAGAGGCTGGAGATGGGATGCATGTTAGGTTCAAAGCCTAAACATTAAAATAACTGGACACAAGGTTCCCCAGAATTTTCAAAAGTCTTTTGTGGCGCATCCTACTACCTTTTCTCAATAAACAAAGATATATGAAATAATTACCAAAACATTTCCTAATTCATATAATTTACATGATACAAGCTTGCTTTTCAGCAGCTGGTGTTCAGTTGTGAAAAAACACACAAAGTAAAATGGTTGCTGACTACAATGTACAGCTATTGCTGGGTGTAATGGAATGTACAAAGGAGGTCAATGCAGACGTGGTTTTCCACCAGAGACTACACCTTTCTTTGCAGCACTTGTGCTCTCAGCTTTACCTGGGCTTTCAGTTCTTCACTGCACTTCAGTATCTGTTCTGATGTTCATAATGCCACCGGTTAAAATCTATATTAAAAGCTACGATGCTGCCAGAAGCCATGCCAGTAATCAGAGTTCTGAAAAAGATATCAAAGATGCTGATGTTAATTCTCTTTTGCCTTCTCGAGCTCTGGTTTTTCACAGATAGAAAAAAAAAGCTATAAGAACAAGGCACTGTTTGCAACACTGTCTGAAGTTCATAAGCTTGGCCAAAAATCAAAAATATATCTCAAAATTTTGCAATTGGTTTAAAGAAGCTACTGCACTCTCACCCTATCTGACTATTTCTTTGTTCTTCAGTTAATGCAATTTTAGTCATATTTTTCTAGCTGGCTTACTAACTTCAGTGAAATAAGACCTCACCTTAACGTTAAGTGCTTGCATTATGACACTCAAGTATCAGAATCAGTGTTGAATCAGATAAATTAACTGGAAAAAAAATGGAGTAATTGTTTCTTACACATCCTGTTAACAACTCTATACCATATACTCAAAGTTCATGGAGATGTACTCTTTCTGGAATTTTAGTATTTACATAAAAATATGAGTGACAAATTCACCTCTGATCATGAGACAGATCCATAGCTCTTATGCCAGCATCACAGCCAGGGTAAATATAGAGCTGCTTGAAGTCACAGGCCTGCCATACTTCCACTACACCATTGTCTCCTCCTGTCACCAGGTTCTGCCCATCACTGCTCAGGAGGATGGCCTTCAGGAGTAAAAGGAAAATCCCAAGCACACAGTTAGTTTTTATGGAAATTGATCACGATTTTTAAAAATTGAATTGACTTAAAAGCATTTCTTATGTTCTGCCCACTTAAATTTGGAGCAAAATACTTCATCTCCTCTTTCTACCTAGTCCAAAAATAAACCAATGAATTTTGTATCATCAAATTTTAAAAACAATTGTGTGGTATAAAACATGATAGATAACAAAAAAGCTCCTTGACTGAATCTGCCAATACTTGAGGAGTTCAGCACATTTCTACATACCATAATTTGTTCTACAATACTCAGTGCTATCACTACCACCTAAAGCAGAGCAGTGCTCTGCATTCCTAATGCTGCTTCAAGTGCTAGTGACAGAGTAGAGCCCTGAAGGCATGAATTCATGTCTTGGCTAATAAATGAAGAATGAACACTTTTCAGAGCATTTTGTTTCAAAGGCACATTTCCCACTGAAATTTAATTCCAAACAAAAATTATGGGAATACTGTAAGCTCATAAACTATTTGTTCTTATTTATTTTGGAAAAGCCAAAGTGCACTTTCATATTTGGAGATGGTGATGAAAGGATATGCATTTGAATGGCTTAACCAAAAGGCAGCAATTTTACATATATAATTTCCTCTAAACCATACAGCAAATAAATTCAATTTATTTTAATAAATAAAAGCAACACAAAACAAATGCTTGCTTGCATTCAGATTTACCCTGGTTGAATCATTGATCTCCATCTGAGCTAAGAGTTTGCCATTAATGCTGAAATTGCTGAACCGTCCTCGTTCATAGTAGATGATGCAGTGACCTTCACTAGATACTGAAATTAAGCGAGGGTACAGGCAGTTTTCTGTTCCTTCCAGGGCTCTTAGCAAGTCTCCAGTAATTGTGTGTACTAGGCAAGGACCTTCTGTATATGAAAACACAATATATCACATATGTGTTGTTTATACAAACTATATAGTCTGTGCAAAAAATGATGCATAATACACATTTATATCACATTAGTACTGCATAGATATAAGAAGTTGCAATGTTTATTTAAATAATTTAAAATGTACAACAGAAAAGGAAATGCAAGAGCTAGCATGTTAAGAAAATAAATACAGTATGCCCAGAAGTGTATTATTTATTTAGACTGGTAGGAATTTTCCTTGATCTGTCTACTAAAACACTTTTTCATCTTCCCAAACATTCAGAAGCTTCATTCTTAGTGATTTTCTCCAACAACATGAACTCTCTTTAGCCTGCCCATTCACATTAAACAGATGTGGCCCTATCAGTGACTAGTGGGAGCAACTCCCATAGGGCATGTAATCATATTACAGCATATTTCTCCTATAGACAATGGCAGTTCCTGTAGATCCTCTCCCCCAATAAACATATGATATGCACAGATTTCAGTCCTGATTTGTTTCAGCAATGGGAGTCATGTGAAAGCCAACAGATTCACAATGATACTTGGACTATAAGAGATTTTAGGAGATCACACTATAACTTCATTTGCTTCAGAGAGATTGCACTCATGAAAGAAACAAACAGCTATGAAATCTACAATGTACATTTTAAAATGCAAAACTAAACTTATTTACATTTCAAGAACAATGAGAAAAGCTTTATTTTTTGAAAGTGAGATCTACATTCCTACTTTAGTGTCTTTTCTCTGATAAATGTGAGTCACAGGAAATTCTAAATGAATTCTTTTATGAATCACAGGATAATCCTGAATAGCAAAATAATCTCTTCCTCATACAAGTGGTTCATGACCCTGAAAGCAAATTCATATTGGCAGACTCAGCCACCTCATGTTAAGTCCCTCTAACTTTGAAATTCACAGAGCAGCTGGATTTGCTCTAGTAGAATGAATCAGCATCAGCACATTTAACTGTGAACCCTCTGAGGATTTTATCTGAGTTTGCATAAAGTCTTATGCAGAAGGACCCAAAGTTTGGCTGCATCAATGGCTACCACTGCAATGGAAATAATTTATTTCTTCAGTAGTTGAGTTTCAGCTTTGGAAATACTGAAGTTCCAGGATGTTACAAAAAGTGATGTCTTCACCTTTAGAATAATTATTTTGTTAGATTTTTCAAAAGAAAATACCTTCATAGCTGAATGGTCATAGGCATAAGAAGGTACATCTAATTTAGGATGCCATTGTAAAGACATACAGAGTGACCACTGTTTTTTGGGTTTGTTGGGTAAGAATGTGGAAGCATCAACTTGATTCACAAGATTTTCCACAGAAGAGTCCTAAATGTGCTGTCTTCCCACTTCGGTAGGTTCTCAAGTGCTGCAAGTTCTCATCACAGTGCCACAGCCCCTTCCAGAGAAACAGCTGCCCACCAGGAAGCACAGGCTGAGCACAGATTGGATAGCAGGGCAATGCAAAACTGCCATGAGATGCAATCTAAGAAGCTGGAAAGGGACTGAAATTAACAGATCTGAAGAAAAAGCTTTTAAAAAGGCATATCTTGGAAAATAGCAATTTAAAAATTATTTTATCTCAGTATTTTTATATGGTCTAAAGTTTCAAAAGGAAGAACATGGGAAGACTACTTCAAGAGAAACTCAGACTCCACATTTCTCTTGAGCAATTACAAACATAGTCTAAATTTCATTTAAAAATCCTTGATTCTTCATCAACTTTTACCTCTAAAAAATGTGTAAGTTACCATAGCAGCAAATATTTAATGAATCAGAAGATAACAGAGGGCAGATTCCATCAATATTAAGAAGAGGAAATTTGCAGAAAGATAGTTGGAAAGAGTGGACTATTATGGCAGCCAGAGCGTATGAAGCCGCCTTAAAGGGAAAGAAATAGTACTGCTTCAAGAAAAAAGATTTAGCTCCAGCATCCCTTACATTCTTTTCACAAATGTCTTGACTTTGCCTATGACTATTATGTAGTATGCCATTACAAGAGTTAATGACCCATTAGGATTTCCTGTTAAAAAATGGCTTTACTCAAAAGTTTCACACTCAGCTTTAAAAATAAATGTTGAACTCCAAGACAGTATAAAAAGCAATAACCCAGGAGCTCAGCTGTGAGCAAAAGCTGGCAGAGCAAGCATCACATCCTTCTTATCCTCAGAAGCAGCAAACTTAAAAATGAGTACAAAGATATCCATGGGGATGTCTGAAAAAGGCATCACTATAGAGATAGCGAGTCACTGGATGTGGAGTAAAGTGGAAATGAGATAGGAAGAGATATAAGGAAAAAGGAAATATGACAGTGAAGCAAAGAAAGGAAATGAGAAGGGAAAAGAGATGATGTAGCACAAAATAAACTAAGAGAAACCAGGAAGAGGGAGAGGCAAATAGGAAAGGAAAAGAGAAAAAGAAATGCAGTTTGACAAGTTAAGAAACTGAATGAGAGAGGACAGTGGGGGGAGAAAAGTGGACATGGAATTGAGAAGTAGGAGAAGATGGGCAGAAGCAGTTAAATGGGATAATTCAAGGAGAAACAGAGTAAGGAAGGATGAAACAAACATTCATTGAGGCTGGCGATTTATTTACATTGATTACCAGTCATACAGGATATTGCTGCAGGCTTGGAAAAGTATTTTGAACACTTGTGCTAGCAATTGTTGGGTGCTCTGTATTCCATAGACAAATAACAGGGAGAACCTGTAACTGCTCATTATTTAGAAAACATTGCAAAAAACCCTACTGGACACAATGCTGCACACAGTTCCAAGGCAAACTGATCCTGCTTCCCTGGAGAGTGAGATAGGTCCTACAAAATACCTCTCAATTAAGATCAAGGTGGTGAATTTTGAGCTGGCCCTCCCTGAAATATATCTCTATCAATAGGTTTCTTCAAAATCACTAGATATCATTAGAATTATTGTATACATTTTTAATAAAATACTCTTCCATATCTAGGAAAAATAGCTGCATAAACTGATGGTTGGAAGGAATGATCAACTTAATTTGTATCTAAACTTGTAAGTGCAGATAGTAAATAACAATTTTCAGAGAAAAGTTCTTCAGATTCTCCTAGAATTACAACACATCTTTGGGATGATTAATATGTGGTTTGAGGGAAGTGTGAGAAATACAACTTAAAAAGACTCAAAAAATGTTAAGGCTTAAATAATAAAAACATTTCTGACCTTTAGCACCACTGATAACAAGTCCCAGCTCTGCACAGACTGACACGCAGACAACTTCATGGTCATGACCAGTTAGAACAGCGCGAGGAGCTGGATAATCACCTGTTAAAAAAAAAAAAAAAAAAAAAAA